>JABFIG010000312.1:0-17326 GCA_017139545.1 Ambrosiella cleistominuta | reverse complement strand
CCAAAGAACCCCCCGCTAAACCCCATCTGCGGGAACCCCCCCATGGGCCCCGCCATGGGCATCCCCATTGGCATTCCCATGGGCATTCCCATCCCCGGCATCCCCGGCATCTGGTTGGTCATCATAGGGTTCAAGGGCATGTTGGAGCGGTTGTTAAGGCTGCTGGGAGATGATGAGGAGGAGGATGAGGAGGAAGTGTTATTGTTATTGTTGTTGCGGCGGGTGTTGTTGTTTAGGAGGCGGTTGGGGCCACTGTTAGTGTTGTAGCCGGACCCACCGGCGGTGAAGTTGCCGTTGAATTGGTGAATGTTGCCGTGGTATCCGCTGCCGTTGTTTCCGAAGCGCCCGCCTCCACTATTTCGACCGAATCCCCCACCCATATTCCCGCCACCCTGCCGGTTATTCCGCCCGCCATTGTTATTCCCCGGCCACCCGCCACCGCCATAACCCCCCATCATCCCCATTCCCATATTCATAGACATAGGCATATTCATACCACCAGGGCCGCCACCGCCACCGCCAAGCATGGAGGCCGCCGCGTTGCGAGGGTCTAGGGACATTTGTTGCGAGTTGCGGTTGCCAAGGTTTTCTTTCTGCTGGCGTTGAAGGGAGTCTTTGGGGCGGGTGCGGAAGGGGTTTGTCTGGGCGGAAGAGAAGGAGGCTGTGAAGGGTTTGGTGCCGGGGGGGGTGGGCCCGTTGCGGAAGGAGTCGACGTGGGATTTAAAGACGGTGGCGGCGTCGGTGGTGGTGAATTCGACGTATACTTGACTGTGAGAGGGGAGGGGGTTGAGTCAGTTTTGGTTCTGTTGTCTCTGAGTATGGATGGTCTTGCGGAGAAATGGTGCTTCAACTTACCCTTTGCTCTTGCCGTTTACTTTGTGCTCGCTAAAGGTCAGTTCTTTGAGCTTATCACCCACGCTGACTGCGGCCGCCCACCCCCTCACCTCTTCATCCGTCGTCCACCAGCTGAGATCCGATACAATGATGGCACATGTTGCACTGGGGTCCATCTCGGGCTTCTTGGGGATGTTGGGGCGGGCGCCCGAGGGGTTGAGGGTACTAGCGTGTGATTGCGATTGCGATTGCGGCAGTTGGCTTTTGTGACGATGTTGGTTTTGATTTTGGTTCTGGTGATGCGAGGATGAGTGCGGTTGGCCGCCGTGTTGGGAGGGTGCTTGTGAGTGTGATTGCGAGGGGGCGGCGCTTTGAGAATCGACGTGCATGGTGGTGTCGTCATTTGAGGTTGTAGTTGCCATCGCATTATCGGCGGCTTGGGCGTCGCCGTAGATGTCCAGATCGATATTTTCATCGTCCATCGTTGCGATTTAGTAGGTGTTACTAGTAACTTAAATCGGGGCGAAATGTAATTAAGTGGCAAACTATTTCAGGATTGCGCCGTTGCGAGCTGTTGGGCGCGGTGGGAATTCGGAGACGCGATTAAATTGGGATTTCAATTATCCGTAGCCACCGGTCCCGTGTCGGGTTGCTGCGTTGCGAGCGCTGGGGCTTAAGGAAATTTGAATTTGTTGATTGCAGGGCAACAAATGCAATGCGAAATGGGTGATTGGTTCTACTTTTGCGAAAAAAAATGGAGTTCGTCGGAGGGCGGACTTGCGAGTTTGATAGTGGAGAGACGGTTAAAAATGCTCTTGGGGAAGATGTAGTGGTGGTTTCTGGATTTGAGGAGGGAAGGCGGGAGGCGAGGAGGAGGATTGGTTTGAGTGATGATGGAGACGATAGTAATAAGAATGAGAAGTGGGAGATGGCATGGGAATTGGGATGGGATGGGATGAGGGTTGATTCGTTCGGGTTTCTGGAGGAATTTAGAGCTTGGCTTGAGCCTGCCATGATCCTGGTTCGGCTTCTTTGTCACTCCATTCATTTGGTTTTTGAAGCACCCGGCGATCGATAGTTCGGGCCGGGGAATAAAGGAACGTCATGGTACAAGAATGCACAGTCTACGGTACCGGGGCTCTTGGGGCTGGTCTTGTCTATGGAAACTGTTGGGCTTGTTAAATGGGCAGGCCGGGTGGGCCTGTAGGGAGGTGAAGGGGGCATGTTGCCGTGACCAGAGGGGAACGCAGGTGAGAGAGTGACTTGCATAAGGTTTCTTTTTATCTTTATAGCCAGCAGGTTCAATTTTCAAAGAGGTAAACGGAGGACTGGTAAGGTTTAGTTTCCATTATCATGAACTGTTCGTCAACTGTTTGCTTGTAGAATCATATTTACACGCTTACATCCGATGTTTATGGCGAGTAGTCATCTAAACTTTCTTCTAAGCTGCACATTGTACCTAGAAATCTGGGGACATAATAATATCATTCTCACTGAATCCGGCATAAACTTCTTTAGCTATTTTAAATACATTCAACTTGCCAATACTATCTGACTATACACAGACAAATCCACATCATCACTCGCACATTAATATATCATCAATATCTGCCATAGACCCCGACCCTACTCAACCGCCTTTCCGGAACCTTTCTGCACCCCAGAATCCCATCTGAACCCCGGACCCACATCATTTTTATACAGGCACTTTTTATCGATAACATAAAACCTATTCCTTTACCTGTCCAAACCTCGGCAGAACCCCGGCAGAACCCACTAAACTGACCATCTGTCTTCCCGCTTAGCGATAACATGACGTGTTCAGAATCGCCACATAAAACCAAGTCCTGATACTACGATTCTATATACTAAACTAATTGATCACCAACCATCACGACCCCATTATTTTCTTTTTCTCTCTTTAATATCATCAAACAAACGACTCAACGACAATATGTCCGACGCTATTCAAGAGATCATCGAGGTTCCCTCTGAGTTCGCTCGTGACGGTATCCAGTTCATGCGCCGTTGCACCAAGCGTACGTCCCCATCAGCATCGTCATCGTCATCGTTGCCGTCGCCATAACTATAACTACAATTCATATTCTTACACAAAATAATCGCAAAAATATACTAATGACCTTTACAACAGCCGATGCCAACGAGTTCAAGAAGCTTTGCAGCGCTGTAGGTATGGGATTTCTCGTCATGTAAGTAAACATACACACTTTCATCCCGCCATCGCATCGCATCCGTGGGCCATATATTTAGTCTTGCCCCCGGGGCGGGTGTGCATGTCATGATCGTCGTCGTGGGTGGCCCAAGTCATTTAACAAAGATCCTAGGGGTGCCGTTGGTTTCCTTGTCAAACTGGGTAAGTTCAGTGCCTTATCTTTCCGCTATCTTTCTACCTTTCGACCGATATTCCATCATATATGCCATCTTTACTGTTCATCGCCAACTAACAGCATGTCATAGTTCACATTCCAATCAACAATGTTCTTGTCGGTAGCGCGTAAACACCGTTGACAACAGCTACATTGTTGACTCGTTTTGCTTTTTTTTCTTTGCCTGTTCTTGCTTTTGGTCCTTTTTATACCACATTGAACGACTTTGGCTGGAGTTTTTGGGGTTCTTTGCATTCTGGTGCCCGGTGTGCCGGCATCAAATTAATAGAAACAAAAAAAAACATACAAAAACATCTTATACATGTCCCCTCATCACAAGCTTGCATTTCGAGTTTGTCATCTGTCAAACTAGCAACGTAGTCATCCCACTAACCTCAATTCTCATCTTGATCTGACTCTGTATCATCAATGACCGACTGCGAATCAGGGTCCCGCAATGGAATCCCAAACGTGTGGTGATCACTAAACATGGGCTTCAGATCAGTATTAACCACCTTCCATCTCTCCCGGTTCCCATGGCTGTTCACCGCTGTCCCCTTCTCATACACATACATCGACAAACATCCACGCGGCCTATGCTGATTCCCATCTGTGACCGGTCCCAAGATATTGTTAATCGAGAGTGCCACCATCGCATTCTCAAACGGGTGCACTGAAACATCACGAACATACACGTCCAATCGCCGTCTTGTGTGTATCTCCCTCGTAGTCTGTTCGATACAGCGCCAGGAATCTGCATCCACGTCGATTTGCCGGGCGATGGTCCCGTCGAGATTATAGTAGAATACCTGGCCATCAGCGGTCCCAGTGATAATTTGATTACTGCCGGTTCGCGCGGGCGAAAAGTGACAGCGGATTAATGTCTTCTGAATCCTCTGGCCATTCCGAATCGTCACCAGTGAATTATTCACAGGCTTCTCCGGTTTGCGACGCCAGGCGTCTTCGGAGCGGTAGTTCCATAGGTTACTAATGCCGATGTCGCCGGCGCGGAATAGATCACTGTAGGCGGAGCGGGTGTCCCAGATACGGGTGGATTGGTCTTTGCCGTTGGTGACTAGGTGGATGCCGTCGCCTTTGCTATCGACGCTGGTGATTCCCTCGGTGTGTCCGACTAGGTAGCCGACGGGTAATCTCTTTGTTCGACGGTCCCAGATGCGCACGAGGGTGTCGTCGCCGCCAGTTACGAAAACATTGTCGTCGCCGGGAACCAAGTAGGTGACTGCGTTGGTGTCGGCGCGGCTGCGGAATTGGCAGGAGGGTTGTCCCGTTACTATGTCGTAAAGTACTACTTTGTTTTCGGAACAACCTAGTAACACTTCGTTCCCTTGGTGGCTGAAGCGGAGTGAGTAGATGCGGATTCCCCACTCGTCGTCTTCGTCTTCCTCGAGTGTAAATGTGCGCGGTTGTCCTGAGTCCAGAGGGGAGGTCGGGGCAATGGCGATATTCGGTCCTAGAGTACAGTAGGCGATGAATTTGTTATCGGCTGAGAGCGTTGCATCCGTCAACGTCCACCGTCCGGTTGGATATAGATATGACTTGTATAATTTCCAGTTGTTGATATCTCTGGTGTCAAACAGTCGAATCATGAAATCCTGTGATGCCGAAAAGAAAAAGTCACCATTTGCCGAAAACTGCCCGGCGTACACCGGGTGATCGTAAATAATCATCTGACTGGTGACTACCGGTAACATTTTGTGCGAGAGGCGCCGGTTGATTTCTTGGGCGGTGTGCGTGCCTTGTTCACGTAGAAGTCGGGCCCATGGGGTGCCGCCAGTAGTACAGTGGAGTTCATCGTGGTAGGGTGTGAGATGGAGAGAGGGGCGGCCAAAGGACCCGGAGGCCATTAATTTGAGGCCTTCGGGCTCGGGCTTGAATTCGGGGAGGGGTGTTTCTTCTGTAAGTGACTAGTTAGCTTGTTTCGACAGCAGAGTATAAAAGGATGAGGGCTATCTTACGTCTGTGGATTATTCGGCGTAAAAAGTATCCTGATACGGTGGGCCCTTCATCAAATTCGCTCTCGTCATCGAGATACGGGTCGAATTCATCGTCTTCCCCATCAAGGCCATCGGCTTCGCCAGGTATAAACGCATCGTAGATATCGTCCATGTCATTGTCGTAGTCACCGTAGTCATGAGATTCGAAATCAATGTAAGCAACGCCATCGCCGTCCCCATCGGAGCTATCCAGCCCGTCTGGGTCATAATAAATTTCTATGTCGTCCATGACGAGGTGTATGGGAGGTACTAAGAGTGATGTTATAGGAAGATATAGAGAAACAGCAGGTATTAAGTCTGTGCGGCTATTTGGAGATTATTGAGATGTTCAGAAGAAAAATAAAAGCGAATGAGGTACACCGCAAATCCTAGAAATATCGAACCCGGAGTTTATGGCAGTTGCACCGCTCTTACCGCCGGAGAGACAGGGCCTTAAATGTGATTATTAGCAATCACGGAATGGAAAGTTGCATTGATCCTATTGTGAGGCCTGCGAGGGTTATATATGCTATACAACTGATATTTATTGAAGGTGCTTTTGAATACCATACACCTCATTTTCACTAGTCTATATAAATATAAATATATCAACACTTCTGATTCCCAATGCCACTTATTGCTATAATTACGCTCATTTTATACTGTATAGATCCTGTCCGCTTACATGTTTGCCTATCGTACATCATGGACTCCCGTAATCTTACACCTATGATCGCAGATCCCAACGTTATTAACAATCACCTCCCGTGGGGCCGCTTTTATTTTATAACCCTAAACTGGGTCACCCAACGCAAGTTCTATCTGCAAATTCCCAGATACATGGTCCATCATCAAGCCAACAGACGTCATACCATCCGCCATCCTGCGCATTATCCGATCAGTTAGTTAGGATATTGTGACATTGCCACTGAGAAAAATGCCATTGGTTTCTTCTCGGACACTGCGCCAGTTGGGGCGCCAGACTAGATGGGGGGTTGCTCCGGTTGTGGCGCCTATTGTTACCGGTAGTACGGCGACCCACCGGGAGTTCTCCGTATTGAATCGGCCGCCGCCGAATTATCCAGGGCACGTCCCCCTCACCAGCTGGGAGAAGGCTGCCCTCGCGATTTCATCCGGCATCACCACTTTCTTTGATCCTGCGCACCGCAATGGTAAGTTTTTGTATATCCGAATCGCATTCTGAGCCCCGCTAACACACCATTAGACATGCTCTGTGCTTTCGGCGAGACTACCGTGACGCCATACTTCATCTACCGCCTTCGCGATATCATGTTATCATCCTCCACCGGCCGCCGCATCCTCCGCGACCGCCGCCGCATCACCGCCGCCTCCCTGAACCTGGAATACCTCCGCAGTTTGCCCCCCAACACCGTCGGCGCTACCTACGTCCACTGGCTCGACCGCGAAGGTGTCTCTCCCGACACCCGTCTCAACGTCCGGTTTATCGACGATGAAGAGTGTGCCTATGTCTTCCAACGGTATCGGGAATCGCATGATTTTCTGCATACGTTGACGGGGTTGCCGATTGTCCGGGAGGGCGAGATTGCGTTGAAGGCGTTTGAGTTTGCGAATACGTTGATTCCGATGACGGGGTTGAGTTGCTTTAGTTATTTTACGGCGAAGAGGGATCAGCGAAAGCGATTACGGGAAATCTACATGCCGTGGGCTATCAAGAATGGGCTGAGGGCACAGGAGGTTATCAATGTGTATTGGGAGGAGTGGCTTGAGAGAGATGTGGATGAGTTGAGAAGGGAACTAGGTATTGAGCCGCCGCCGGACATGCGGACATTAAGAAAGAAGGCGAAGGAGAGGAAAAGGGACAAACAATCACAAGTTTCTACTCCCAGCCCGGTAGTGTAAGTCAGGAATATCATGTATCATTAGCTTATTACATCATCAATCATAAACATCACACATCACAAATACACTATCGCCCATGCATTGATATAGATAATAAAAGAATATCCTTCCATAAACGCCCGAAAAACTAAGTTCCCAATTCTAAAAATCCAAATCATCATCCAAATCCCACCCCTTCCTCGTCACCACAATCTTCTCCTTCTCCTGCGCCTCTGAGACGGCATTCAACAGCTGCTTCAACTCCTCCTCGGTAACCTTGGAGCGCAATTGGCCGGTTTGCGCAAGGGTGAGTAGGCGGTCTTCGATTTGCTGAGTGCGCAATTCGTTGACGAGGCGGATGCGGCCGAGGCGGTCGGCGGCTTCGGGGTGGAGGATTTGGTTGAGCATAGCTTGCCGGGCGGCGGTCACTGGGTGGAGGGTGTTAGTATGGGGAGTTCGCCATGAATGTTGTTCGTTTATCATCTGGAATCGGAAAGTCGGTCGAAGGGGGAGTGGTTACGTACTGTCTTCTTGTCTGTAGATGGATTGTTAGTCACGGCGCATCATGATTTGACATCATGGAGCGTGAACATACCTCTTCTGGTCACTACCTTGCTTGGAGCCACCGGCAGCGGCGCTCTTGGCCTTCAGTTCGGCCATGCGGGCCTGGCGAACCTGATGAATGTTAGTACATGACAAATCGGGGAAAGAGCTGTCGATTTGTATCTGGAAGACCAAATCACAGACCCATCAAGGTTGAATAGCATACAGCAGTGAGTTCGGCATCATCCATTGTGAGAGTATATTGCTGGGTAGAACAGAAGTTGGTTTATACAAAAGATATGATGCCAGGGGACTTTATTGCAGGGCATTTTCACATGTCGTCCTGCCCGAAGGTTCGCGCCACTGGGTAATCGAGGAAAATCGCGGGGTAAATTCTAAGTGGGTTGCTCTTTAGGGTTAATTTACGAGTATGTGAAGTCTCTAATACGCCAGCCTTCTCAGATCAACAGCTTGGTTACTGCTGAAAACAAGATGTTGCTTATTAAACAAAAATTAGACAGCATCAACTGTACCTGTAGTTCTAATCACTTTAAGCTGGGACATCGCTTCATCGCCAACCGGAGCTGTAAAACGGACTTGTCGAATGTCTGTGGTGAAACAGGTACCGTTCAAGACAAGCCAGGGATACTGTATCAGTACTTGTAAACTTATCGGTGAGTAACACAAGACAGCAGCTGTCAGGATACGCACAGACTCTCCGGGGGTCTGGGACTGAAGGTGGGTAGATGATTGGGTATCCGGGCAGAATTGAGGGAGGCTGGGAGGGAGGGCTGGGTTAGTTGGAACGGTAAAGATCACAATGGAAGTGTTGGGAAATGGTTGAGGTGTCCTGATGTTGGTGTGGTGGCGGGTTGACAAAGATGAAGCGATGTGCTATGGTGATGAGGGGGGTTGTAATTGATGCGATGAACAGATTATGATTATGGATTACTAGATATGTTAACTTAATACTTAAACCCATGTTCTCTCATTAGGTCCCAACACTATATGGGGAAAGGGAACCCAATATGAATTCAAGTTCAGACGATGGTGTCTTGGTATAGTTCAGATCTCGATGATCACGTGACTACGACGGATTGAGATATGCCCCCTGGATTTGAGTTCCTGAGTTGGCTTCAGGGACCGGCGGGTATTGAGATATGATGGATGTTGTACGAGAAATGGGAGGTAGTATTAGAATGTGTTTTCTGCAGAAGTACCACCATGAAGAATTTTTAGATTTGAAGTTGTGGCGAACTTATCTCAAATTTATGTAACGCGGAGTTATCGATTGTAAGGGTGAAGTTGAAGCATAAGATGAGTTGTCAGATCTAAAGGCCATTGAGTACATGTCATGTGTAGGCAGGAAACATGAAAGGTTACTACAGGTCACCCATTATATGATGGTCAAATCGACTTCCATTTGATAGAATGATGTCCGTCTTACTCTTCATCTGTGATATCCTTTGTCCAACCCTTAACTGCCTTGTGTTACCAGCCCTGGCCAAATCTGCGGCAAACCAAGAAAACCCTAAGTCTCCACTACGATAATTTCAGCATTCTTCCCCCCGCCCTTTCTCTCCCTTCCCCGAATCCACGGTCCCACATCAGACCAAGCCCAAGGCCCTAAATCTTGCAACGACGTACCGTACCGAACTGCAGCCATTCTGCATCGAACTGCTTACCGGAGCATCATCGAATTGCCGACTTTTTTTGTCTTTCTTTGCCTTGACAGACTTCCACCACCATCGCGCTGAGTCAGCAGCATCGACGCTATAACTTCTTTTTTTAGCACCCGCTGCCAATCAAAAGCTAGCTCCCACGAACCAGCCAACGGCCCTGCCAGCCAACCACAAACCAACGCCAGCTGAAGAGACTCTTCTTTTGCTCCTAACCTGGCTTTCACCATACAAAGCCAACCTGCGAACCCTAGATCTTCTCTCTCTTGCAAACAGACCCCCAAATCTTCATTCTCGCACCCCCAAGCAACCCGGCCGTCAGTCCCATCTTATCAAACTTATTGCGACTACCGTTTGTTCAGATCGACCACCCCCATTCTGCTTTGAAAACCCATACCCCTCTTTCTCTTCAAATTCTTTCTACCGCATTCCAGTTTACCTTGTCTGCCTTGATTGACTCCGCCGGGGTGCACATGCAATTATGGCCCCGATATTGACTACACGACAGGCCGAAGAGCTGTATGTTTCCTTACATCTCCATCTCCCCCTATTTTCAAGCCATTCCGGCTTCTCGAGAAGCCAAAAGGTCCCAAATACGGCCCACGATACTGAGACATGGATGGTCCTTCCGAACCCTGCGATTATCCGGCGAACAATATCCTGAAGAGACACGATTGATCTGTGGAATTTGCAATCCAACAAGGCTAACACTGCGTCATTATATATATAGGCACAAGTCTATTATTGCCTACTTGGCTGCAAATGGCTTGAATAATACAGCGGCGGCTCTGCGCGAGGAATTGAACCTCAGCGAGACCGCTTTTGATGCCGAAACGGCCAAGAAGTACGAGACACTGTTAGAAAAGAAGTGGACTAGTGTCGTGCGACTACAGAAAAAGGTATGCGCTTGCCAATAACGACGCGCAACGATGCCGATCAGACCAACCAACCTTAGCCTATCGGCCGGCCAGCGGGCTTCTACAATTGCTCACTGCAGTTTAGATGACCCTCCCCTCCCCCTCCCTCCCTCCCTCCCCCTTAACTCGAAATATCATCCCGACACTAACTACGTGGGCCTTTGTCTTACCCAACCATTAGATTATGGAACTCGAATCGCGCAGTGCCTCTCTGCAAACCGAACTTGACAATGTATCTCCTGCATTCCTCGCAAAGCGTCAGCAAGAGCCCGCCTCTTGGCTTCCCAGATCACCACCCCGCCACTCTCTCGAATCGCATCGCGACACGGTCAACGCCGTCGCCTTCCACCCTGTCTTCTCGTCGCTTGCCTCGGGTTCTGAAGACTGCACCATCAAGATTTGGGATTGGGAGTTTGGTGAGCTGGAGCGCACGATAAAAGCTCACACTCAGGGTGTGCGCGATGTTGACTTTGGCGGGCCTAAGGGCAATGTATTACTCGCTTCGTGCTCGGTTGATATGTCGATTAAGCTCTGGGATCCTGCTGATGGGTACAAGAATACGCGCACGCTCAAGGGTCACGATCACACTGTTAACACTGTCCGTTTCATTCCGGGTGGTAATCTGTTGGTTTCGGCGTCTGGCGACAAGACCCTCCGGATATGGGATACCTCGACAGGTTTTTGCATCAAAACTATTGAAGGACACACTGGCTGGGTGCGCGACGTGTGCCCTTCGTTTGACGGGCGCTGGCTGCTCTCGACCGGTAACGACCAGGCGGTGCGTTTATGGGACATTGCCTCGTCAACGCCCAAGAACACGCTTTCCCTCTTTGGACATGAGAACGTGATTACGTGCTGCGCACTTGGCCCAGCAACATCGTATCAGTACTTGGCTCCGCTCGCGGGGCTAAAACATCCGCCGGCCGCGTCATCGGCGGCAGAGTTTATGGCATCAGGTGGTCGTGACAAGACGATTAAACTGTGGGATGCACGCGGGAACTGCCTAGCGACGCTGGTGGGGCACGACAACTGGGTGTCAGCGATTGTGTTTCATCCGGGGGGCAAGTTTTTGCTATCGGCGTCGGATGACAAGACGGTGCGGTGCTGGGATTTGAGTCAGGAGGGCAAGTGTGTCAAGGTGATTAGCGATACGCACGAGCAGTTTATCACGGCGTTGCGGTGGGCGGATGGGCCGGCGGGGGAGGCGAGCGGGGGGGATGGGAAGGAGGCGGGGCAGATTCGGTGTGTGATTGCGACGGCGAGTATGGATACTACGGTGAGGGTATTTGCCAGCTAGGGGCAGAGGTGGGAAGTAAATTTTTTTCATTTTTTCATCTTTTTCTTTTTTATATGGGGAATATAGGAATAGCGAAGGGAGGCTTGCCAAGCCTGATTTGATTTCGCTTCTTTTTTTGTTTGTTACTGTCTTGGTTTTTTTTCTTGGTTCTTTTTTTTCTTGTTATTTATTACTTGGTGTCTGGGTGGGATTTATTGATCTTTTTTTTTGGCTTTAGTTGGTATGTTGGGGAGACGTGTTGGGTTTTGTAATATTATATGATGATTTGGTTATAATGGTCTGTTGAGTCTATAAGTGGGTGATTGTGTGGAGATTGTGTTGGTTGTTGTGTATGGGTGATGGGGGAGATATTGTCTTTAATGGTTTCGTCAACGTGGTATCTTGAACGTAGACTCTAACATCCTTATATTCTACATATCATCAAATCCCGACGATGAACCTCATCTGGCTCTAACCCCTCTCTTAATGTAGTACCCGTGCTCTCTACCCCCCCATAACTACTGTCCACTCCTCGATCACAATAATCCTCTCAGCGATCCCTTGTTTCTCATCACCCCCCGTCGGTATCTTGTTCATATAGTTTTATCCATCACTAGAGACATCCTGAGGCCCCGGTGTATCCTCCCGGTTATCCTGCCAGTCATCTCCTCCATTCCACATATCATTGCCTCTCCATTCATCTGCCACCTAGTCGTCCAATGTTCGTGTCCCGCGCCGCTGATTATCACCTTGCAAATGAGCAATGGGGATCTGGTCAACTCTGAGCAGCCTGATGTATGTTCCCTGAGACCTCACTGAAGAGACACCTCGTTCTTCGGCAATTCCCTCCCCCCTCCCCCCCCCCCCCCCAAAAAAAAAAAAGCAATCAACTCTTTAAGCCCCATTACTAATTGTGTACTCAAAACTTGTCTGAGTAGACGGTTTTCCGAAACCGACTGAACTCACCAATCACGTCTGTCTGCTCCGCGGCAAAAGCAGGTGTTTCCTGGAACTCTTAGCAGATATTCCTCAAGACGAAACCGGCTTTGTTAATTCCATGACGAACCGTAAGCTCAGAATTTGTCTTAGTAAATGGTTTTCTATAATGGACTCAACCTTACCGATGATGCCTGTTGGCTCCGTGCCAAAAGATAGAGTTCTTTTTGGATAAGTCTATCCATTGGTCACAAAGACCCAAAGGCTGTTTGAGTCGCGAAATGTGCTCTCAATAACCCAATTAGTTGGACTCCAGTGTTATTAGATGAAACAAGGTAATATATAGGCTAAATCAACATTGATCCTTTATAAAGCTCATCAAGGTACAATTAGACATCAAAACTGTAAAATATACCAGAGAGTGGCAATAAGTGATATTTTCAAGGATAGTGGTGACCCCATTGACAAGAAAGTGGCAGTGTTGGTTAACTGTTAGTACCTTCATCCATCTAACCATCACAACACTCCCCGAATCTCTCCGGTTGGGTAGCCAGCGATATTTCCCTAAGTCACCGGCCTCGGTCTATTCAAGAACCTTCTCCTCTTCTGTAACCTTCTCTTAGGTTGTCCTTTCTTTTTCAATTTGATATCTTCGGTTCTCTGTTAACATTCTTTGTGTGAAGGATTACAATAATACATCCTGAAAGTTATGAGGGAGAGGCTCACATTGTAAGGGCAAGATATGCTAAAGAGTGCAGTTCAAGTGGTGTTACCCAGGGATAATGGTAATGTTGTTGACGGAGCAGTCACTTGGACTAACATCGTTAAACCTTTTCTTCGCGATGACTACTGGTGTCTCGTCACCCACAGGCTAACAGTAGCAGACATGAAACGCTAAAGATCCAGAAAAGCTAAAAGGGACTCACAAATGTATGTCAGATGCAGCTAAACTACGTAAACAGTCGCCCCAACTACGTTTCAATCATTCCGAGTCCTCATCACGACTGTACTGAGATCTCTATTCGTTTCGACAGTAACTACCGCGACACAGGGTACCGGGACGTGGTTCGAGTCATAGAGCAAAGAAGATGTGTATATATATAGATAATGAGAATGAATTACAGAAGTTATGTAATCTCTGTATGCTGTAACCTTGCCAGTCCCGACCAGCCATCAGATGGCTACCGGGTGATCCGACAGCAATAGGTCAATCCATTTATTTAACCTTGTTCTTGTTATGGTAGTTGACCTCCGGGTTCCAGCTATCATCATCACCACAATTAGCATTTCTATTCAATCTAATCTTCATAAACGCTCTTCTGTTCCCTCACTTACAAAAGAGTCTTATCCCCGTCACCCCAGGAGAAATTCTTGGAGCGGATGTTCTGGTAAGGGTACTCGGTGCGCTCCTCGAGAGGTGGCAGGTGGCTCCAGTGCTCCCAGTGCTCGGTCCAGAGCTTGTAGGCGTTGGCGGAGGCGATAGTGATGAGAGGGACGCAGACGCTGGGGGGGTGTTAGTGGGGGGCAATAGGAATAAGCGATGGATGGGTGGTAGGGGTTGGAGGGAGGGGATTAGATAGATAGGCGGATGGTTGGTTAAGGAGATTTGGCTGAGACAGGACGGGAGCTTGCGGGCCGAACAAGTTTATCAGATCGGATCGAACGGGTGATGTCATAGGTCATGCCATGTCGCAGGATTGTCGGCCAATTAGAGTCAATTGAGGCCGTGTTGTGTTGTATGTCATCGTGTCGTCGTGTCTTTTATAGTTATGCTCGTGAATTTTCGCGTAACCTCTGTGCTAAGTGCAAGTGCAAGTTCCCGTGTTCCCCGGTCCTCCCGGTCCCGGCCCTCAATCGGCAATCCGGGATTGAACTTATTTTTATCCTCATCCCTCAACAAACGCATCTCATCCTCTCATCTAATCCCTCTCAACTTCCATCTCTCGTCTTCCACCAAGTCTAACCCAACTCAAGTCACAACTCGGAAAAAAAAAAAGAAAAAGGAAAAAGAAAAAAACCTACTAAACTGAAATCTTCAACCAAAGACCTAATATCTTTAGTCAGCACATCTCTAAATAATCCCATCTCGTCTGACAATACATACTAGCCGTCTCCCCAGCATGCTTCTTAATCGCTTGCCGCTCCGCAATAAACGGGTTTGAGGACGTCGAAGTCGACGCCATACGGCGGGAGGCGGCCTGGATGGCGATGCGGGAGGTGGCCGCGCGGGCAACCTGGTTGAAGATCATGTTAATTTATCGAAAAAGTGAATTTCCTTTCGCAAAAAAGAAAAAAAAAAAAAGTAGAGTGGAGATTTATCGTTGGCTCTCGTGACTTCGATGATGCAGAAATTGGAATTGAATTGAAGGAAAAAAGAATGATGAGTGGGTGCAAGGCCACTGGCAATTGACAGGTTATTGGAGACAGAATCCAACCAATCACAGAACGGGAATTGGCGGGGGGCAAATTTCGGGTACTTCGAAGGAAAAACAAGGGTTTGGGTTTCGTGTCTGTCTGAAAGATCAAGGAAGGATCAAGGAAGGATTCGCTAACGGTGTAAGTGGTGATGTCGACAATCCGCGCCAGATCATTTTCAAAAGAACTCTATTACCACAATATCTATGTCTAGAAGGACGGCATCTTTTCCAACACTCGACAGCCCCTTAATTTTCCTCTCCCCCCTCGCCCCTCCTGACACCCCTCCTCTCCCTCGCCTTGTCCCCCCGCCAGTCACTCGCCCACACAAACACGCCACAACGCCACTCGGTGCCATGTTCGCGGGCGCCCGATGGCCCGAGGGGGCGGGGGCACATGAAGAAGGAGCGGCCATGGTTGATGCCGGGCTTCTTGGTGCGGAGGGCGATGCAGGGTTCGCCGTGGTCACAGAGGGGGGCGGAGGGTGCAGAAGAAGAAGAAGAAGAAGAAGAAGAAGGAGGAGGAGGAGACAAAAGAGAAAGCCAGGACTCTTTGGCAATGATAGGATCGTAGACGGGGGACTCGAAATCAGAGGAGGCGGCGGTGGATGAAGAGGGGGCAGTCTTGGGCTGGAAGAACCCGCGGACACTGGGCTGCCTTGCTGATGCCAGCGGTCTCCTTTTCTTTGGCGCCGGCGCCATATCCACTCTCTTCATAGGTTCCGCGGCAACTGCATTTTGTGGTTCAGCAGCCGGCCTCTTTGCAGGCGCCCGCATAAACATGTCTTTGATGTTGCGGCGCCCCCTAAATTCCTCGAAGAGTCGCGCAGACCCTGGGACAAGGTCCTTTTCCGTCCACTCGCGCTGCCGGACACCGTCAATGACCATGCCGTCCTTGTTGACACCGTCAGCCCAAAATTGCCTTTTGTCTCCCGCTGTCTCCAAGGAGTCCTGAAAGTCGCAGTACACCGGGCAGTGGTCGCTCCCGAGGAGGTCCGCCTGGATGTCTGCGTGCACAACCCACGGCCGCAGCCCCGTCGAGACCAGCACATAGTCGATGCGCGACCCCAAATTGGCCGGCCGCGTATTCCGCTTCGTGTCCCAGCACGTAAACATGCCCAGCCGCTCCGGATGCAAGTCCCGCGTAACATCATGCAGCACCGGCTTTGAGTCTAACCGTGCCCCGCCAAACACCAGCCCGTTAAACTGCCTCCGCACACTCTCGCCGGCCTCGGCGTCCACGCCGCCCGTCCACACATCGCGCGGATCCCGCCAGACATTCAGATCCCCGGCGATGACGACTTCCTTACCCATCGCCCGTAAATTGCGCACGCGCGCCTCCAAACACTGAAAGAACCCCTCGCGGAACTCGACCCGCGTCTCGTCGCGGACGGCCGGCGCATACACGCCAATCAGCACAAACGCCGTAAACTCCAACACGACCGCGCGCCCCTCGCTATCAATACTCGCCGCATCCAAAAACTCGGGCATTTGCTCCGCCGTCGGATACCCCCCAATGATCTTGTCCATATCTGCCACCTCCCGATACGGGACCCCGTCTGTCCGCGACGATCCCAACACTCCCGTAATGCCCTCTTCAGCCCGCAGCGGACAGCAAGTAGCGGTGCGCGTGTAGATGGCGACGCCCGAATAGCCCTTTTTGTGGCGCGGCAGGGAGAAGAAGACGTCGTAGCCGGGGACGAGGACGATGGCGTCGGTGAGGGCGGGGCGTTGGATTTTGCATTCTTGGAGGACGAGGATGTCGGCAGCGAGGGTGGCGAGGAGGTGGGGGTAGGAGCGGTGGGCGGACCACGGGGGGTAGGAGAAAGGATTGCTGGGGGCGGGGCAGAGACAGAGGGCGAGGTTAGTACAGATGGATTCTCAATAAAAGCTTAGAAGAGAAAGACATACCGAATTCCATTGACTAGCGCGAAAAAAAGAAAAAAAGATTAGTAAAAGAAGAAAAGAAAAAAAGAAAAAAAAAAGTCTTACCGTTCCACGTCGTGATGCGAAAAGGCATGATGTTGATGTTGACGTTGCTGACGCCTGTTGTTGCTGTTTTTGCTGCACTGATGATGATTGGCTGATTTGATTTTTGTGGTGCGTGACACGACAAAGACAACTTGCTATACTTTTTGTGACTTTTTCAGTGTTTTTTTGGGTTGCACTCTGTTTTTGTCAAATTGGACCAGAACTCGTAAAAAAAAACACTATTAATTCATTACATGCTGCGATAACAAAATCAATTCATATTCTCATTAACTCTAGTTGGAGACTTCCCAATCCATAGCATCACCCTCATCACGTGACTGCCGCTATACCTCTAGTCCCCACCCCCCCTACAATCTGCAATCCCACCACCCGCCGCGCCAACGCCCCCCGCCACCTCTGCACATCCCCCACCCTCTGAAAACACCCTGCCGCCCTCCCAAAGCACTCCACCCCCTCCCGCACCAGCGCCCCTCTGATATTGCCTGCCGCCCGCC
>JABFIG010000311.1:0-17816 GCA_017139545.1 Ambrosiella cleistominuta | reverse complement strand
GGGGGGGTGTAGTTCCTTCCTTCCTATGTATATGCTGAATATGGCGATTGTCCAAAGGAAAGCTCTTTAGCAAGAAATGCCAAGTGCGGTCATTACATTTACAGCTCAGCGCAAGTGCAAGAGAAGAGAAAGAAGGAGGGCAAAGTCGGCATATATAGAGCGAGGAAGGCACCGGCAATTTTTTGGTGTTGGTTGGTCTTGACGAGGAAAGAAAGAAAGAGCTCTTGAGAAGGGTTGAAAGATATATAGTCTTCTTCTTTGTCTTCTTGGAGATCATTTATTGTTTATTTCTTCTTGGACTTTTATTTTATGATATTTTGGAAGTTTTGTTGGCAAGAGAAATAAGTAAACGGACTAAGAGTGTATATTATAATTTGTTGCACCCTGAGTCGAGTTTGGCCCGATATTCTATTGTTCTTGTTCTTGAAAGTTGTTGACTTTATCCGAGTTGTGAGATCAACTTGACGGGCCTTGTCTCTCATATCGTTACGGATTATTCTTTTTGATTATTTAATATCTGATCTCTTACTGTTTGTGGGAGCCAGTTCATTGTTGGAACTTATTGGTATTAACAGTCAGCACAAACATAACCATCACCATCTCTTTACTCTCGTTTATACACACACACACACACATGACCATAGCTAAGATGACCAAAGTCTACTACAATCCCGGCTATGACTACGCCGACTACCATTCCGACACCATGCACCACTCCCACTCTACCCACCTATACTCCCATTGGCCCTCCCAAATGTCCTCCGAACACCCTCACATCTCCCATCATATGGCCTACCGGGAGCATTCCCTCGAGACCCGCCAGGAACACCGTCCCCTGGAAGCTCCCCGCACTCCCCCTCCGCAACCAAGCCCCCTGCCCAGTCCACCTGTCTACACCTCGGCCACCTTCCCCTACTTTTCCGACCCCGTCGCCCGCATCCCCGCCCTCATCAACCACCTCAAGATCTCAGAAAGCCAAGCCGTGTACATTGACACGATGCTTCGGCACCTCGGCAGCCGGCTGAACCCAGCGCGCTGGCCGCCGGAAAAGGGTGACAAAGGAGAGGGCAAGGCAATCTCGGTGCCGGACTACCGAGTGCTTTTGTACTACCGTGTGGAGGACCTAATCAAGTACACGGGGCTCTTTGACTTTGTCACGGGCGTGCACTATGTGGAGCCCAAGAACATGGGCGCCAACGGCCCGCAGGCGGAGATGAAGAAATTCACGCAGCACTACTTCCCGGGCAGCAAGCGGTGCGAGACGTGGCACGGCTTTGGCCTGGTGGACGATCACCAGGCGTCCCGGTACCACCTAAGCCGCTTCTGGGGCTGCTTCAAGTGCGGTTTGTCGTTGTCGACGGCCGGGCATGGTTCTCGGCATCTTAAGGCGTGCGTGAAGGATGCAAAGCTGTTCAAGTGCCGGTTAGTCACGTGCGGGCAGCTGTTTACGCGGGCCGATAATGGCAAGCAGCACGAGCGGAATTCACACGGCATCAACTTTGACGCGAAGCCGAATGAAGCTGACATTAAGGCGGCGTTGTTGAGACATGAGTTGAAGAAGCGGGCAGGCGACGATGAGGTGCAGCCGAAGAGGCGGAGGGGTACGGAGGGGGAGGTGGCGAGCATGGTGCGGGCGCGGAGTCATGATGAGTTGAGGGCGAGGAAACGGGAGGAGAGAGCGGCGAGTCTGTCACAGTCGCCCAAGGACTCGACATTTGTTGAGCAGCAGCCATTGCCATTCCGTCCGGCAGCTCCGGAAGGGTATATGGTGGCTCTACATGGTCTGCAGCAGTATCGCGCTGGGTTCTACGCACAGGGTGTTCCAGCGCAGCAGCAACAACAACAGCAACATCAGGCCCCGCAATTCTCCGAGGTCAACTACCATCAGACGTATGCGGCGGACCCGTCACCAAGACACAGAGGGTCAGTGCCAGAGATCCCAGTGATGGGGTGTGACTTTACGGGGGCTTACGATGGCGGGACAGCGGCTAGTGTGGAGTCGGTGGCGATGAGTAGGGAGTCAACAAATGAGTCGACAGAATATGCGATGGGGTCGGTGGCGATGGGACAGAGACGGTCAGAGGGAGGAAGGTTCGGTGGCCGGGATAGGTGGAGTGTGCCGAGAGTGGCGGTGAGTGAAAAGGAAAGGGAAAGGGAAGGGGGGTTGGAGGGGGTGGAGGGGAAGAGACGGAGGGTGAATCGGATGATGTCTTTGGGTTTTATGATGGGGGGGAATTAAGTGTGTGGGATGTGAACAAGGGAAGAAACGAAAAAATGCTGTGGTGAAAATATTATATGATGGTAATGATTTTGGGAGAGGGGAGCTTTTGGCGTTTAGAGGCGGCCCGCAAGGACTTTGATTTTCTTTTTGTTTTTACAACTGGTATTTTGATGATTTGGGATCCAAATGTTTTTGGTTTTGGATAGTTGGAATGAATCTTTGATTTGGATAATCACTTTTCTTTGTTTATCTTTACATTGTCTATATGAAATATCAGTAAAATACTTGTCGGACGTCACTTGGAACTCGGCCATCGTTTTGAGATTTCTTGTCATGCACTTATAAAAATGCATAAACCCAAACCCCCACCACTAACAGAATTGACTATAAGTACAGCTAAAGCTCAAATGCCGACAACTGAATACAACTGCCACGCTACCAATCAACCCTAAAGCAAAGTAAATTCGCAATCCAATCCAATCCAATCCACCCAATGTAACGCTCCGAGGATCAAACAACCACTCAGACGATGACATCAATGAAGGAACCTTCTACGACATGAATCCGTGGGCCCTTGCTCAATAATATATGGATATTGTGCAGGTGTTTTTAGGTAAACATGGAGATTTGTCTGTGCTTTTTTTTGACCCTAGTGAGAAGTGATTGGTACCTGTCGATAGTTGCCTGATGAGGAGGGTGGTGGGTGGCAATGGGCAATGGGGGAATATATGGATGGATGTATATATTTATGCATATATATGTAGAAGAAGGATGATATAACCTTGGTTGATGTTTGTGTGTGTATTGCTTTTTCTACAGGAATTCTATTACTTGCAAGCTCACAGTCGGGCTGGTAGATTTAACTAAATGACAACTAGGTGGCTTCTTGGGGCAATTTCTCAATCTTGATCGTTTTAATTTATTTTGGACACTCCGATGACCCCGGAGGGCAACACTGCCATCGTTTACATAACTACAAGATAAAAAACAAAAACAGCAAAAATCCAACACCGTTCGTGGCATAATAACTACAAGGGAATGATAGCAGGTGTTGCAGAAGGTGATGTTTGTGACGTCAGGTCAATGCTGCGGGGAGGGAGGAGAGGTATCGGGTATCGGTGGAGGAACGGGGGAGGCGACAAGCTGAGGGGACGTGCGTGAGGGGTTTTATCGGTGAGTGGGTCGGTGATTGATTGATTGATTGAATAATGGATGGAGTGGTGGTAGTATTTTATTTTCTTGAGTCGTGGTGAGAATGGAAATAAGGTCAGAGGAGGAGAAGGAGGAGAAGGAGGAGTTAATGGCTGTGGAGCAAAAGTATCATCGTAAACAGGCAAAAAAAAAGTGTGCCAGAAGGGTCAAATGGAACTGTGCGTGATTTCCCCAATGATAAAGCCAACGCAAAAATAGACACGATACCTCGCTCTGTATTAGTCGACAGGATCGTGTATTGTCTAGTTACTTTCCACATCACGTCAATATTCCCCTCATACAATTACATTATCTCGTTGGTCTTTTCTTCTCTCTTTCACCTCGGTGAGCCAACATTCTCCCGCCCTCCATACTTGTAGCCCACCGACAAGCGAGAACCACTGATCCCGTGTCGTCCCATCCCAATCCCAGTCCCATCACTTCGGCATCTGTGCTTTTTTTTTCTCTTCTTGTCTCATTCAGGGCAGTAAATATGGCCGGATACGAATGGGGTAGTGATCTGTCGTTGTTCCTTTTTTTTTTTTTTTTTCAGCGGTACACAGATATGTAGCCGTCTGTAGCTAAGGAGTGTCTATGGTTGTTGTGTGTCCCGTGGTTATGGTTGGGTTAAGTTGTATTTGTTGTGTTGAGGCGCGCGCTTGAACAAAAAAAAAAAGGGCTAAATGCGGGAGTTTATCTTGACGTTTTCTTTTTCGGTTAATCTTGTTCTTTTTCCCACCAAAAAGTTTAAAAGACAAAGCAACTCAATAACTATATCAGGAATTTAATTTTATAGAAAGAAATCATGGCATATGACATATGGTATATAAAACCAAAGGATCACATCAAGCGTTGCCAGTGAGAAACATATGCCCCAAAATTGTACAAGTACGGATGGTGGCACCGAGGCTGTGTTGCGGGAAATCATTGCCGGGTTTGGAGGGAACTTAGGCAGGGGCTTTGACCTCTTATCTACCCAAGTAAGTAAATATTTCTTAGTGATAGTCTTGGTCTTTTCCACTTAACAAGAATATTTCATCTCCAAGACTCACTCTAGAGAAAAGAAATAAACACATGCAACACATGAAATACATGCCACTCGCCTCTCCTTGTCCCAACATTTGTCTCTCCAAATCTCACATCGTTTTCTATTCCTTCTCCTCGCCTCTTCCTCGCCTTCACCAACCTTCCCACCTTGCCCACCTCCCACGGGAATCAATATTTCCAAAACCTGTAATTTCCTACCACCTCGCATGGCGTCAGGGGATGCATACCCATTCTTTCTTTTTCTTCGCCCAAAAAATCAATATTCTGGATGGATTAATAGTAAGGAGAGGTGGGGTGGGATTAGCAAATTTCCTAATGGGTGATTTTTTTAACCAGGCCGAAAGAAGAAAATAAAAGAAAATAAAAGAAAATAAAAGTCCGGGGATGGGAATGCAGCTGGCGAAGAAAAGAAAAATTATGGGGAAGATACACATTTAGATAGGAAAATTTGAGACGGGAGAATGTAGTAATGGGACACAGGAAAAAAAAAAAAAAACAGCACAGAGATTGGTTCACCGAGAGTTGGACCGAGAGGATAACTGGGGGTCCGTGTGAGTGTAAATATTTCGACAATATTTCTATTTTGTCTCTGCCAATAGTGATGGTCTTGACAAGTATCACGGCCACCGTCCATCCATTCATCACATGTCATTCACTCCAAGTGACCCTGACCCCTTGGTTCTCTCTCTCTCTCTCTCTCTCTCTCTCTCCGCATCTCTCTGTCCGAGAAAAAAACGACTGGCCACCAGAGAGAGACCCTAAAGGACCTTCTTGATTATCTTCCTGCTTCTTCCTTGGCCACATATTGGCGCGCGTGTGGCCGGCTCACTATGGGAATGTCGCCGTCAAAGCCATTGAGCAAGCGAGACAGAAAGAGCTTGAGCACACACTCAACGCAAACAAGCAGTCGGTCGGCCAAGTGGGCAAGCAATAAAAAAAAACAGTTCGCCCTTTTCCCTTTGCCTTTGCCATGGCGAATCAATAGATTATGTAAATGCTACGGCAATGTTACATATCCATCCCCTGGCTCCAACCATTGCCCACTGTCCACTGCCCAATTTCCAGTGTTACTTCTCCACTATCATCAGCCCCGTATATATATATACTGGTATAAAACTCTACACACATATGCCTCCATGGTTATCTATCTATATAGTCCATACCACTATAACGATATGCCCCGTAACCATCATCACCACCCAGCGCCCAAAAACGTCGTCATCATTCAGCCCTTCTGCCCTACTCCTCCGCCCAAAAGAAAACAAAATCCTTTTCTTACCACTTCTATCACATATCAGAAACATCACCTACATACGAACATCGAACATGCATATATGGATCAAATACAACCTCTACCGTCATCCAATATATACATACTCCCCCCTCTTCTATCGCTCTCCCTTCGAACCCACCTCACCTCAACTTATTTCTGCACAGACCACTCCTCCACCCCCCAACCCAACACCGCCACCACCCCGTCACATCGACCCGCTTCCAAGCTCAACCCAGGGACTTCCCAAAAGTCCAAAAAGAATACGCAAGGGTCGGGGAACCGGTGATGGTGCAGATGCTATGTATGTGCTATCGGGGGTAAAAAAGGGAGAAATGGAAGAAGGATAAGGTCAGCCGTGTTAGTCACTATGTTGAGCAGTGATTGTCGTGTTGAGTCGGAAGCCCACTTTGTTCACTTTGCTGACTTGTCGTTACTATTAATCCTAACTACATACAACTTAGATCTACAAACCCTAGTGCTGCTACTTAGTCACCACAGCTCCTTCATCTCCAGGGCCGGCAGCGCCATCTCCTTTTGCTTGGCAGTTCCACACACCAGCGTATTGCCTGCCATTACCTCCTCAATGCACTTGGCATCACCCGCCTTGACACTGACGTCATCTCTGCAAGAGTGCCCGCCACCTGGCCTCTTTATTCAAGATCCTCTCCGCCCGCAGAATGTGCAGGTCCTTGGTCTCCCCCGGCGCCAGCCTCCCGACATTCAACGCATAGTGGAAGACCAGCGACAGGTCCACGCTATCCGAGCGCGTCGCCCAAGGAACCTCGCCAGCGGTATGAGTCCCATGGCCGTATTGATGCTGGCGCCGCCGCGAATGGCGCACACCTTGGCCCCCGGGCTGAGGTGCAGCGCGACAATGTTGACGCGGCCGCGCAGCTTCTGGAGGTACCCAACGACAGCGCAGGTGATGGAAGAGTAGCTGAGGCCGTGGAAGCCATATTTGCGGAGGATATTTTTCTCAACGATAGCCGGGTCGATGGGGTAGATGCGGACTTCGGGGGACAGCGTGGTGTGGAATTGCGAGTTGAAGCAGGCAGTGTTGCGGGCAGTGGGGTACATTTCATTAGCAGGAGAGGACGATTTGGAGGGAGGCGGTGTTGCGGAAGGTGGCGTGGTCGATGCGATGGGCGAAGAAGTTGATGTCTTGGGGAAAGATGGTGACGAAGATGTCGTCAGAGTTGAAGATGGTGGAGAGGATTGTGGGGACGGCTAAGGTTTGGGTGACTTCGGAGGTCTGCAGGGGGATGTCCGCAAGAAGGTTCGTCGGGGAAGCCGAGGGAAATTTTGGGTGAGGGTGAGGTGAGGCCGGAGAGCGAGGCGGTGGCGAGGGAGGACAAGGGATGAGGGAGAGATAGGTCGTAGATGGAGATCTTGACGGATAAAGATCCGGCGTTGACAGCGAAGAGGATCTTGGGTATGATGGTGAGTGTGCATGTTATAGTATATAAGATGTGTCTGCGTTGTGGATGATTAGAGACAAACATCGAGTAAATGGTCTCAGTCTTCATCACCTCCCACACTTATATTGGCTTCTACCGTAATAGGTAATCCCAACGTCATCCTGCCATCATTATCTCGCTCTTATTGACTCCTGTGTCTAAGACGGTGGGCCCACTTTACATTTAGGGTTACAGACTCTGGGATGACCGGGTGACACAAGCATTCGGAGATGTGGAGACCGGTGAGGTGGAGCAAGGGTCGAGGGCCCGAAGAGTGAATCAAACCATCCCCCAGCCTTACGGTCCCTTCATTGTCATGAGCGTATAAAGGGCCACCCTGTCGAAAGACATGGTTCCCTAGGAATTGGTGTACCGGATGTGCTGTGGTGTGTTGAAGGGGAGGAGTTGCTCAGGGTTGACGGCATCGTGGTTGATTTGCAAGCTAGATTGACTGCCCTGAGCATCGGAGAAGAAAGGGAGAAAATCTTATGTTGCTTTTACTTTCTTGTAAAAGACGATATAAATGATAATACTACTTGCCTACTGGACCAGAAACCTATGTCGTCGTGGCCTGTATCGTATTCTCTCAACACAGAGCAGATAAATAGATGGTAGCCGCAGTACCCCCGTATTGTCTGTGTATCCTGTGTTCTTATGCATCCCCTATGTTCGCGAACAGAGCAATGAATAATAGACAAAGGGAGGGTTCTGTGTGATGGTTGGCTACATAGCATAGAGAGAGCGGTGATTTGGGAAAACTGACATCGATTACAAACTTGAGATGTATGATAAAAATCGTCTTTTCTCCTTCTTTCTTGAATTTGGAAATGTATAAGATAGACTGGAAACTTGGTCATGATGGTTGCTATTTAGTGATGTCGTTGCTTACGAGGGCAGTCAACGATCAATCGCTATTATTAGGGCGGAGATTCTAGTATCTTTTAGACTTGCTTTAAAAGATTCCTTGGAATTATCACCTGTAAGAGCTAAATAATGCGGAATAAGTAGCAGTCCTGTACAGACTCCTTAGGGTTGTGAATAAACGGGGTTATCTAGCAATAAGTGGGATGAAGGACTGATTTCTTTTTAATAATTGGCATGTGGATGTGGCTTCATGTTACTTAGAGTTTGCTCGTGATTATCGAAACCGGAATAAGACGGAAAGTTGACCTAATTCAAGTATCATATGCTCAGTAGAGAGCTGTAGTAGCTCAAGCCCTTGTTAGCTTGGATGTATAAGTCACCAAGTCTGTCACTGGGATCAAGGTCAGCAATGTGGTGGTTTATCAAAATTTGACACCGATGTAAGCTTTACTTTGGTTAAATCTAAGTTTGAGTTTCTGGTAGGTATCTCAAGGCACATAGAGTGGACCAATCCACCTGACAAGAAACAAGCCCATCACACCAAGGCAAATCACAGTAGATATTGTTGAGAACCAGTCAATACTATTTGAATATAACTATCATCATCTACCCTGTGATCATTACACATTGCGTGGTCTACCTGTAGGCATCAATCCAAGCACCATAACCTCTTGACTGCAAAATTGACTCTCAACACCAGACTATGCACAAATGATAAAGGGTGACAGATGAGTAAATGTGCTTTGGCTACGCGACATACAGAACTGACCAAAGAATCTAAGCAATTGGCTTGAATTTGCGAATGGCATACTTTCAGGCCTTAAGTTGTGTGCGCTTTCTTCATTACTAGGGATTATTATATGGGTGTTTTATCCATTCTATGTAGTACTAAAGTTAATCAGCTGTTGGTTACCAGAGGCAAGAACGCATTCCTATAAACCCAACCTATATACTACACAGATGTATACCAACACCAACTTCACACCGTGCGTTCATATTCACGACTTTATCAATATACACACAATACAATTTTATTACCCACCTCGCATTTTACCGGCCCCAATCGATATTGACGTAGGGTACCTTAATTGATAGTCATCTACTAATAGTCGGGATCACATGCTTGCTTCCATGCTCATAATCCCTCCTGTCTGCTTCCGGCCTCTTGACTGCGAAAAGATGTATTGGTTCCGAGAGATATAGTGCGGCCTTGAAGGATTACACTAGAACGATTGCAAAATAATTGTCGACAGTATCTGGCCAATGGTCCTGAGATCTAGGCAATCCTAGACCCGTTTAGCCTTATCCTCAAAAATTTCCTGTATGATTCAGGCCTGTACTCGCCGCAAGTGAAGTCCAAAACAGCCACTGTCTCCGAAACACACAGAACACCTACTTGACGACTCAACACCGACTAACTCCCCACTCCGCTACTGACGATCTACTTCTCTAGACAAGCCTCATTGCGTTTCTCTCTTGTCAGGAAAAGGAAAACAACAAGTACCTGTACCTCCTCGATGTTCGTTTCCACAGCCCCAGCTTCAACAATCGCCACGCTTTCGTTGCCTTCTGTCACTTTACCTTCTATTTTAATACAAACACGCTCACTTTGACCATCCCCACCAAAATCTTTTTGACTTGTGACCTGTACACATGCCACAGCATTTGAACAAAGCTACAGGCAAGATCAGCTCACTAATGGGTGATTATGTTGGTCTACGGGACCAACTATAGGCACACAAGGGTAGTAAAGTATGAAGCAGGGCTTGCTTCTCTTTTTCATATTATTTGGATCGGTGGCGGTGTTTGGGGCTGTGAGGGGGGACGAGGCTAGCGGTCAGAGATTGGAGAAATTTGGACAAGAAAGAGAGTAAGAGAATCGTGTGTTTGAAGAAGTGAGGAGAGTTGAGAAAGACAGGATTGAAGCCGGAAAGGTTATAAAGTGCAAGTCCGGAAGCTAAGCTGAAGCATTTGTGCGTGTTCGTCGCTTGTGATCAAATATATTCAAACTTGTTTCATTTCGTTTCGTTTCCTTTCCCACACAACGTTCTCATCCACTGTAACTCGTATCAAACATCCATAACCCCCCTTCCCTTACTCAATCTTCCCCGCCGCCCACAGCTTCCTCTTAACCCCCATCTCCACCGCTGCCAATCCCCAATCCTCCCCATGGTTATGTCCCCCCTCCGTCAACCCTGCCCTCGCCTTCGCCTGTTCATCACTCAACACAGTCAGCACGCCAAAGATGACCGGGATCCCCGCATCCAGCCCCACGCGCATCAGGCCCTGTGAGACGGCATCGCAAATGTACTCAAAGTGCATCGTTTCGCCTTTGATGAGGACGCCGACGGCAATTATGGCGTCAAAGGGGGCGGCGGACAAAGCGGTACCGGTGGGCTGGGGGGAGAGGGTGCCGGAGGAGAGGAGATCACCGCTAGTGGAGGCAGCGGTGGATTGGACCTGGGAGGCGGCGTAGAGGCTGGGAAAGGGAGCGTTAGCTTTGTTAGGTTCTCTATAGAAATTAAGGACAACTTCATAGGTGTCATTGGAATCTAGTCTGGTCATCCTGCTGCCTACTTACCCTCTAACGGCATTGGGAAGTTCCCACGACCCGGGAACCGACTGGACCACAATGTTCTCTTCTTTGACACCGCAGCCTCTCAGTTCCTTCTTGGCGCCCGCGACCAGCGGCTCAATGATGGTCGAGTTCCATCTGGCGTGGACAATCGCCACCCTGAGGGCAGAGCCGTCGAGTTTTTGCGCATTGGGACCTTTGATAGTTGACATATTGGACGGTGGTTCTAAAAGAAAAGTATATCTAAAACAGAATAAACAGTCCTAAATCAGTCAAGTAAAGATGATTCTTTTCCAGATGCCGTCGTCCTCTTGTCGCAATATAGCTAAAACACCGCACCAACTTCCCCCTCCACACTCCGCAAACGGGGCTCCTTATCGATAACGAGCTTACAGTGACAAATACCTGTAAACGTTCTTACCCAAAATGGACCCCTCCCTTGTAAATCCTTCAATTGTGGACCTGTGCGCTAAATCGGAAAAGCGGGTACTTCTGCCGGGCCTTCCCTTCCCGCGCGGAAAGAACTCGAGGGCGGGCAAGAACACGTTCACGCTTACGGCAGGATGTCGAGTCCACAATGGGACAATTGGGAAGGAACGTGGACGACATGTGGACAAGATACAGTTAACATTACACACGGTAGTTATCAAACCACAATGATTCAAATCCACACACAAGGAAACACACTAGAGTCCATGAGTCAAATACTTTTAACCACTAGATATAAGGAACTACTCATTACTCACTTCCCTTAATTATAACCTCCTTTCCTAAATATCCATGCTTTATAGAACAAGATTTAAACAGAAAAAAAAACAGAAAAAAGGCAAACTGTATATGTAAAAATATGCATCACGTAAACCCACATAAAACAAAAGCACCCAAAAAGACCGAAAAATAAAAACCACATCCTGTATAAAAATCATCCCTTCTTTCCATCAACGCTTCGCTTACAAGATCAATGCACCAATGTCCTTGCTAAGCCCCTTCTTCGACTTCCACAACGACTGCTTCTTATCCCTCTTCGCTTTCATCGCCTCCCACCCCTCATCGTCATCGTCATCTTCTTCTTCCTCCGTTACACTCCCACTGCGGCCCCCCCCGCCATTCTTAGCCGCCCCATTGGCCCCAATCCTGTTCAGACCCATCCCTAAATGGTCTACCTGCGGTCCCGGCCCTGCCCCCATATCCATCATGCTGCTCACCCGTCTGATTGTGCCATCCACCGGCATCTGGCTCACCGCCCGATATCGCCCGGGCAACCCAATGTTACTTCGCTCACTAGGCGCAATACTCGGGGCATACCCACCCTGCATCCTAATAGACGGTGCAAAATTTGGCTTTTGGATCCAGCTGGTACTGCTAGGTTGCACCATGCTCATCGTGCGCATGTTGTCCATTCTTGGCGGTAGAGCGGCCGCCGTTGCAGAAGCAGCGGAAGGCTCCGGCCCCATGTATGAGGCGTGCGGATCCATGGACATACCCATGTTCATAGGCAGCATCATCGGGGGCATGCCGGAGATGGAGCCAACGGTAGATATGGGACGCATCCCGGCGGCCTGAGTCTGCTGGGCGTTGAGAGCCATTTGCATTTGCATAAACTGCATCTGCATCTGCATCAGCTGCTGCATCTGCGCCATCTGGTCCTGCCCATTCATCATCGGCAGCTGCGGCATCGACGGAGTCCCGCCCATGCTGTAGATGCTACTGCGGGGGTTAGCGACACCACCACCACCCATTCCCATGCTACCCATGCCACCGCCGAACCCGTTGCCAATGCTAATGCTGTTATGCATCGCATGGCCCGGGCCACTCACGGCATTATACTGGTTCCCCAGTAACCCTGTGGGCTGGAACTGCGCATTGCGAGCCGCGTTGGCCTCAATGTTAGGGCTACCGCCCCGTCGAAGCGCCTTCGCACGCTCCTCACTCGCAATAATGCCAACCAGCCCGCCCGGCGTCGCGCCCACCGGCGGCAATTGGGCCCCCCCGCTCATCGAGAGGGACTCCCGCGGCGCATGTCTCACGAGACCCGCGCCGACAAACGGGTCCTGCGGCAGCCCACGGGCAAACGCAGGCAGCGTCGATGACTGGTTGCCAGGCTGTCCCTCGCCACCGGGCTGCTGCTGGTGCTGCTGCTGACCGGCGGCGGACCCGGGCCGCTGGTACGAGGGCTGCAGCGACTGACGGAGGTTGGGGTTCGACAACACCTGCGACAGGCGTGCGGGCGGCTTGTTCTTGTTGGGGAAGCCGTGAGCGGCGAGGATGGCGAGGGGGACCTCCTCGTCCTCGTCAGAGCCAGCATCGCTGGGCATGCCGGGGCTCGGCGAGGTGCCGTTGGGGGCCGAGAGCGACGAGGTGATGGGCGGGCGCGGACCCGGGGCAGGCTCGCCGGTGACCTTCATCATCTGCTGGCGGTAGACGGCCATGTGGGCCTCCTGCTTCTTGCGCTGCTTGGACAGCTGCTTGTTCTTCTCGAGCTCATCATCGTCGTCTTCATAGTTGACATCATCCTCGTCGTCCGACTTGGCGGAGCCCTTGTCGTAGGAGGCCGGTCTCTCGTTCTTGTACTTTTCAAATTGGGCTGGCGTCATGACTCTGTTTCGTGATGTCGGCGACGGACGTGATGATGCACCGTAGTGCGGGGTCGGCCGCGACGAGGCGGCCGCCGTGTTGTCAAACATATTGTCCTCGCCGGCCTCGCGCACCGTCTTCATGGACCGGTCCCGATCGTGCGCGGCAACCCGCGGGCTCTGGCCGCCTGTCGTTGACTCCTCCGTAAGGAGCGAGCTGGCCATGAGGGTGCCGCGGAGCAGAGCCGTGTCCTCGTCTTCGTCGGGTGGGGGCGGCGAGCAGGGGTTCAGCTTGGAGTGGAGTTGTGGTGACATGGATTGTTTCGGGGAGGTGTTGCGGAGGAGCCCGTCGTGGGAGGTGCGAGATTCGTAGGAGAAGGGGGAGGGCTCGACTTGGGTGTGCCGGTCTAGGTGGAGGGGCGACGGCTGCGACTGGGCGGGGCGACTGGCAGTGAGCGAGCGGCCAGTGACAGTGGAAATGCTGTTGCGGTTTTCCGATGTGTTGTTATTGATAGTGGCGGACCGGATGGACTGGGCCGGCGAATCATGAATGGACGAGGTCTCTTCGTAGGGGCTAATGGGGTTCTTGGTGGGAACCTGCGCGTTTCCGTCGATTCCGCCGCTGCCAAACATAGATCCAAAGTCCCCGCCAAGGTCGAAACGGGACACCAGGTCTCCAACACGTGGCGGCATCGCAGTGCTGGCGGTGCTGGCGGTGGTCGTGGTGGATGCTGTCATACCACGCGGGCGAGTCTCGACGTCGTGAGGGATCTGCGGGACGGGTGGGGGCACGTCCGGATCTTCCTCGTAGCCCTTCTTGCTGCCAAAAGAGAAGGTGCGGCCGGCGCGACTGAGGAGGCCGCCGGTGGTGGAGGATTTGGGGAGCGGCTTATGAGAGGTGTGGGTGTGGCCGTGGCCGTGGGTGTTGCGGGGGTCGTCGTGGTCAGAGTTGTGAGCGGCGGAGGACGGAGCAGTGGAGGCGCCGCTGTGTCTGGAGGAAGCGTCGGTGGAGGCGGTCTTTGTAGTTGATGAACCGCTGCCCCTGACTCAAATGGTTAGCGGTGCTGGTTGGTTGGTTGGTTGGGGAAAGTATTACGAGAGGCCTGGACCAAAAGTGGGTGTGGTTCGGTTCAATGGCTGGGGTTTTGTTTTCTCTTTTTTTTTTTTTCTTCGCCAGAAGAGGAGCAAGAGAAGGAGAAGATGGGGCAAGGAACGGAGAGAAAGAGGCAAGAAAAAGAGACTTGGCACGGACTTTGCTGGCGTTCTAATTATTCGACGTAGCGCTATATGCTACCGAAATACAAGCAACAGCAGTTCACGACAGACTCTGAAAAAAGGCCTAGATATAGTCCAGCAAGGGACGTCCTGTTGACAAGAATCGACAAGTTGACCCCGGGGCTGCATGAACCCTGGATGCTGAAGCTAAAAAAGAGTCTTAAACTGGGGGGAAGAGGCAACAGAGTCTAGGGCTAGCATCATGCTAAACGAGAGGTCCAGAGTAGATATGCGCCAGGGCCCAGAGCTCGTGTTTTGACAACCTGTGGTTTGTGTAGGTTTTGGGGGGGATGGGAGGGGAAGAAAAGGGAAAGAGAAGCGAGAGGGGCGTAGTGAGGAGGGCAGGTGTCGATTGTAGCAGGTGTCATGAGAAATTCTGTGTATATGTGTATGTGTGTGAGGCTTCTCTGAGACACACATATACTTGTCAAGGAAACAGAAACGAGAAGAAAAAAAAAAAGAGGCGCATTGGCAATGTGGTGACTGATGGAAGGGGGGCTTGCTAGAATCTAGCAATCTTGCCGTGGTCAAACGGACCATGTTTCCGGCCTGCGCTATATAACTTGGGCCATCATATTTAGCCAAGCAAAAGCGCCAAACACACTAGAGAAACCATGTCGTGAATCCCATGGGAATTATAGAGAAAAAAAAAGCCAAGCTGCGGAGGCCGGAACAGAATCGAAGTAGGTGAAGGCCAGTCCGAGCTGGAGAAAAAAAGATGCAGTCCGGAAATATGGAGTGCAGACACTCAGTCACTCGAGTTTTTCCGTCGGATTCAGGTCATTTGCAGAAACGATGGCGTAGTTCCGGCCTCCGAAGCCACATTACACCCAGAGAACCAGCTCATCAAGAACATCAGAAACAAAAAAAAATACACACACACACACACACACACAAAACCTACCTGTTCATCTTCATCCCCGCAAAGATATTATCATCATTATCATACAAATCCCCATTATCTCCCGTCCCAACACGCCCCCCGGAACCCGTCAGGCTTCGGAATCCATCGGGAGCCGTCACAACCTTGGGCGGCGGGTGGAAGCCCCCGGCAACCTCGGAGCGGTCCAAGACCCGAAAGGACGGCGCCGCGGTTTCCTCTGGCGCCAACGTCTTGCGCTTGGTGAAACCGAAGCGAGCCATTGTTTTTGGAAGAAATATGTATGTATCGAGAGAATTTCGGAATCAGGTAGAGAAAGAGTCGTGGATGAAACGAAAGTAAGGGGAAGGCCAGAAATGAGTGTGGAAAAGGATGACGCCGAAGCCGTGGAGTCTATGACCCAAGCTGACGGGAGGTGATGGTCGAGGCTATCCCAAAGCGGCTCTCGTCCTTTGCGTTAATGACCTTTTTAATGGTAGTTTTGAGAATATCGAGAGCAGTTTATGAGGCTGGTCGCGCGTTCAGTAATGTCGAGATAAATAATAATAATAATAAATAAATAAAAACGAAGGACAAAATCAGTTGTTGCTGTCGTTGCTATAGTCGTCGCGAAAACACCAAATGTTGGAGGCTATTTAGAGATCCAACAAGGTATTCCAGCAACACAACAGCCTGCTTGGAAAAAAAAAGAAAGGAATAAAAGGAATAAAAAAAAGCTGCGCGCCGAATACACACAGACATACACACACACACACACACACACACACATATATATATATATATATATATATATACAACAATAACAAGAGAGAAGACTTTCTTTGGTAAAAGGAATTAGCAGCAGCAATAAGAAAAGGCCCAGTGTCAAGCTCGTTGGTCGATTTTTGCGCTTCTAAAATCTGTCTGTGTTCTGCGTGTCTGTGGTGGTGGTCTCTGAGTCCAAATAAAAAAGAAAATAATAAAAAAAGATGAACAATAAAGAAAGATCAGAAAGAGCCAGGGCTAATGCTTAGGCGTTGGGCTTGGACAAATAGATAAATATATCTATATATAGGAGACGACGATGATAGCAAAAAGAAAAAAAAGAAAGACAGAGATCACAACTAAAAAAACAACAACCAGCAAGTCGGACAAAAGGCCTCGTCAAGTTACTGATGCTTTTGCTTATATAGGCCAGGCCAAGGCCAAAGACGGATTGGCGTGTAAAATATAAATATGTAAATATGTGTATATATTCCCAAGGTTATTTTCAGATGCTGGATAAGAAAAAGCCACAGACAAAAAAAAAAATGGGAAAATGAGAGAAATGCCAGATGAGGACGCTTGCAATTAGGATGCGATGCGATGGGCAGACAGACTGGGGGCCAGTCGATTGTGGTCCGACGACGCTGAGGGAGAGACAGAGAATAGGTAAGAGTGGCGAGTAGTGACAGAGCTTATCTCTTAGTTATGGGAAAGAAGAGGACAAGAAGAAAGGGAAGAGAATAAGATAGTATGGGTTCAGAAGAAGAGAAATACAAAAAAAACAAAAAAAAAAACAATCAAGACTATATATGTATCAAGGACAGAATTTGCCTTATGTCGTCGTCTTGTCTTGCTTGAATTAACCAACTAGCCTTGTGCCAAAGTTTCTTTTCAAAAGGCAACACTTCCTTGACATACTATGTCTCCTTTTTTTCTGGTTTAAACTAAGTAAATATCCGTTGGTTGCTTCGAATATTGAATTTCTCTAAATTTCTCGCCCTTACAAACAAGCAGCGGCTGAGAATCTCGAATGTTCGTGGGTTTCTTTTCTCGTGGAAATCTCAAGTGTCAATGCTTCCCATTCAGGCTCTTTTTGTTTTTGTCCTATTTTATCGGATTGCATTTTGGTGGGTCTTCCTTTCTTTACTTGAGGCCCGTGAGCGTTGCATGTTGTGTTGTTTTGTGGTGGGCGCTGTTGGTAAAGGCGGAATGGATACGAGGTGTACAAAAAACAAAAAACAAAGTGTGACCGACTAGCAGGGTACATATAAAGACAAGGACAACAGAAAGGAAATGAATAATCAGCCGGAAAGAAAAGGAACAGAGAATCACCTCGAGGTCACATATATGAATTTCTCTCACGGGACGTGAAAACCAGCATTCATTTAAATAAATTGTTCTTCGGTTAAAAAGTATGTGAAAACGGAGAAGCAGTGTTGCCGATAACCCAGTATCAAAAAAGCCGAAAACGAATATCAGATTGCTATTGAGCGCTTATAGCGTTGACTTAGCTGCTCAAGCTAAAATATAGAAGATTCAAACACGGACCATGGCTGTTTTCAAAGCCTCCAGTAAAGAAACAAAGCACGATCTTGTTACATATTCACACGTTGGTTCATGGCCGTACTTGGTTGAGCCTCTCTCTCTCTCTCTCTCTCTCTCTCTCTCTCTCTCTCTCTTCTCTGTTGCTTTCGCTGTGTAAAATGTTCTCACAAA
>JABFIG010000310.1:0-18027 GCA_017139545.1 Ambrosiella cleistominuta | reverse complement strand
CCCCCCCAACTCCCCTCCACCTCCTTCCAAACCTCCTTATACAACTCCTCCCTTCCCGTCCCCGGATTTCTCATTACCCCCCACTCCACATGACTATCCCCGCACTCCATGGAATCCCCCGCATCCTCAATTATTTCTCCTAGCCCCGCCTTCGAGTCAATCGCATGAACAAACCGCGTATACGTTACCCCGGGGATCCCGACAGTCGTCGAATCTGCGTTTTCAATATCCGACAATTCATACCCGCTGTTGAACGCCTGGCCGGAGAACACCCAGTAGGACTGGTGCTCAGTTATCTTCATGCCGGCGGGGATAACCGATAGGAGGGGAAGGCGAAGGTCGACGAAGTGGCCAGTAGGCGTAGTGAGGACAAGAGTGTCGGTGTCTTCGATTGCAGGGCCGGAGAGCTGGGAGTTGTTAGATGAAGGAGTACTTTGAGGGGAGCAGGGTGTCATGGTATTACCCAGGAGATACCGCGCCGGACAGAGGCAGTCGCATTACCAAAGCCGGGCCTTTCTTTGCGTAAAGGGGCCATATCGAATGTATCAATTACTGGAAAATAAATGGATGTTTGTTAAAGATTATTGTGATTTTTGGCATGTCGTTCAAACTACGATGCAACTGAGGATTTCCCCGCATAAGGATCATGTTGTTCCACAAAAAGTGGGACCAACCATAGACATTCACGTAATCACAAATATCGCCACCATTTAAAAGAGACATGTCACACAAGCTCTGATAATGATACAAATCAGAAACTAGCATAATCAGTTCTGTAAATTTAAGGAATGAACTATCCAGTCTAGTCAAGGATTTGGTCTATATACAAGCTCAAAAAAAAGGGAATTCCTAAATAAAAGTAAACACAAAGGAAAATATAAAACACAAAAGAAACTATCTAGAAAAATTTCTTAAAAGGCCGCCATGACAGCACCGGCAATAAGTGCGCCAACAGAAACACTAACCCGGCCGACACCAGCGGTGACAGTTGAAGAGGTGGCTGTAGAGGCTGAGTAAGCAGTGGACGCGGACGCAGTGGTCTTCTTGTGGGATGCAGAGGCGGAGACGGAAGGGTAGAGAGAGGGAATGAGAGTGGAGGTGCCGTTCCAGTTGGAACCGAGAATGGAGTCGGTGCCATTGGAGGAGCCAGAGTCAGAGGAAGAACCAGTAGACCCGGTAGTGCCAGAGGAGCCGACAGCAGAGTCAGACCCAGTAGAGCTAGAGGATCCAGTAGACTCGGAAGACCCAGAAGAGCCACTGCCGGTAGTAGAACCAGTAGAAGATCCAGTCGAGGAACCGGTAGAAGAGTCAGAGCCAGTCGAGCTAGAAGAGCCAGAAGGCTCAGTAGAACCCGAAGATAAACCAGTAAAGCCAAAAGAAGACGAAGAATACAAGGACCCAGTGTTGCTACCAGTGGAGGAGCCTGATGAGCTGTTGGAGTCAGAACCGGTCGACGAGCCACTGGAGCTAGAAGAGCCGTTGGAAGCACCGGTGGAGCCGAATGAACCTGAAAAGGAAGAACCAGAGTTCGATGAGCCAGAAGCAGCAGTAACAGCGGCCTCAGAAGTGGTCACGGGGAAAATTGTAGTGTAAGCGGAAACAGTATCGGTGACGACAACAGTGGCACCGGCCGACTCAGTAGTGCGCAGAGAAGTAGAGTAGATTTTTGAGATAGTGTAACTGACAGCAACAGCAGAGACGCCGTTAGAAGAACCAGAACCCGGGACCACAGAAGCCGCACCGACAGGAGCAGAGGAGTCCACAGCACCAGGCACATCAGCAGCAGGAACATAGTTAGCACCAGAGCCAGATGAGAAGTCAGAGTCAATGGAAGCAGAGCCGGTAGCAACGGCCTCAGCGGCAGTAACGGGGCAGACGGTGGTGTAGACTGCGATGGTATCGGTGACAATGACAGTGGCACCAGCAGACTGGGTGGTGTGGAAAGAGGTAGAGTAGATAGTAGAAGTAGTGTACTGCTGAGCATCGGCACCAGAAGCGACGACACCAGTGTCAGAGTTAGAGTCAGAGTCAGAACCAGAGCCCGATGGGCCGGAAGAACCAGGAGCAGACCCGGTAGCAATAGCCTCGGCAGTGGTCACGGGGCGCACAGTAGTACCAACGGCGATAGTCTCAGTAACAACACCAGTGGACCTGGCAGGGCAGTTGGTAACGGTCGCGGCGCAAGAAGTAACAGTATAGACCTTAGTGCTATAGAGAGTCGAGGTGATGTAGCTAGCAGCAGCAGCAGTAGTAGTGACAACGGCAGTCTCATCCTCACAGTCCTCCTCACCACCATCATCATCATAAGCGGCAGAGGATGTAGTGGCAGCAGTAGAAGTAGCTGAAGACGTAGCAGCAGAAGTCAGAGAAACAGCCGAGGTAGTAGCGGTGGCAGTGGCGGACGCAGTAGAGTTGGATGAGGTGGTAGTGAAGATGCGGATATCCTGAATCTTGAAAGAGACATCGGAGAAGGCCGAGGGGTTCGCAGCGACGTAGGCATTGCAAGTGTCGTAGCCAGTGGAGGCAGCGCAACCTGATTCCTCAGACCAGTAGTAGGTAGTACCAGCGGGGTTACCGCAGAAGTTGAGGTTGAGCACGAGCTGCTGGTTCTTGAAATGCTTATCAATGTCACACTCATCGTTCTTAGCGTAGAGAACGGGGGTTCCCCACGACGAAGTATCCAGAGAATCGGAGTCAATATTATCGGGGACATTATCCCAGGTCCAAGAAAACAGCTTGATAAAGTCACTGCTCCATTCCATGGCGTAGACACCGCCGGATGAGTTGGCGTAAGGACCAGCAGTATCCTTGACTGTGCAACCTTGGCCGGATGACTGGCTATCCTCAGTCCAGGCGTTGTCACAGTTGGAGGAAAGGAGAGTCCCGGAGATGTCGGAAGGGGAGATGGTGCAGGTGCCGTTGTTAGCAGTGGTACCGGTATGAAGAGCGGGTTCGTTCCAGTCACGGTTATTCCATTGCTCAATAATGTCAATTTCGCCGTTGGAGACCCAGGGCTCACCGTAAGACCAGCTGAGGGTAAAAGTTAGTGATATGTGTCTGTGTAGACGAGCATCAAAGGCAAAGAATCTTACAAAGCGGGCCAGGAACCGCAAACGGGGGGGGGAAGGTGAGCGAAGCGGCTAATCATGAGACCGTGGTTGTAAGAGGCAGTCGAGGTAAGCTTGACGGAGCTGCGACCAGAGGAAGTAGTAGTAGTGTTGGTGGAGTCAACGGTCATCAAGACACCGTCATCACTGGTGCCAATGAGACCCATGGCCTCGGCATCAGCACGGCTGCGGTAGTTGACAAAGCCGGAGGTAGAGTCGACATCGTTCCAGTCGCCGGTGGAGTAGTCGGAGACAAAAAAATCAAACTTTTCGAAGAAGTTGGTCTTGTCGTAGGTTTCACTGAGGTAGTACTTGGAGGCCTTGGCTTTGCCGATGAGGGTCAAAGCTAGAGTGGCCGCAGACAGGACAGAGGGGGCCATTGTGGTAGAGTGTCAGTGATAATGAGATGTGGGAGACAAGCTGAAAAGATGCAAGTGTGGCAAGTCTATGTGATGTAGTGAATATTTGAAGAAACAATAACGAGTCCAAGAGAGCGTAAGAAAGTAAAAGCGGCAAACGAGCTAACGTTTCCCGCAGAATGAATGATCAAGGACAATGAGCGTATGTGAACTCGCCAACAAGCCTGGCAATGAGTCGCTATAAACAAGAAAATATATAAGTGGGGGGGGGGGGGGGGGAAGAAATCCAAGAAAACCGTCGTCGTCTTCGTCTTAGTCAACTTGTCTTCATCAACGGAGGCCTGAGACAACTTGGGTGGAGAAGAAAAGAGAAGAAACCAAACAGTAAAAACACCGCCGGTGACGAAGTCCTTTTCTATCTTGGGCTCGTGGCATATCGTCAACTCCCAGTTCCCTCTCTGATTTTCTATTGTTTTTTTTCCTCCATCTTCTTCATTGTGTGGGGCTGGGCTGGGCTGGGTGCGTAGATTCAGGGCGGGATGTTATTGTTTGTCATACCCCTTTCGGAATTGACAGTGTCAGTGTAAATGGACGAGGCTGAATTGCCACTACAATCACAATCACTATTTACCAACCAGTTGACTCGCGGCCATTTCGGCAATTTTGATCGGGTTGGGCTAGACTTTTCGGCAAGATTGTCACTCAATAATCACCAACTCGATAATATGCAGGAACAAGCCCAGTGTTAGAGAGAAGCATATGCTGTGTCACCACGGACACACACAAAAATGCACATACGCACTCCATTCCTCCATCATCTCAGCCCACCAAAGCAAAATCATGAAAAAAAAAATGATTGCTTATATTCATTCCCATCCCTATTCTTTCTCTCCCTCTTTTCTAGCCCTCGCTGAGCCACATACAGCACTTACGCACGTCATCTATCCCAAATCAGCAAGCGCACGCACCCCCCTTCGATATTTCCACCTTCCCTGTTCCCTGTCATCGCAATGAGGAAGGAAGCCAGGGGAGTCAACAATGGGATTGATATTCCCGGTTGGACGGGCATGGGAATTGTGTTCTGGATCTACTGTGCATCGTGTATATCTAGGCTGAGTTGGAGTTTTTTTTATGTGTTCCTCTCTCCTTTTGCTCATCGTCAGAGGATGAGCTAATGTCAGATTTCAGGGCGATATGCAGAGTCTCATGAAAAGGACCGGAAGTCATATGTCTAGATACACTCGGCGGGCAACGTAAGCAGCGAATCCCTCTGTTTCATCGTCGTCCCAAATAGACTTTATCCACCACAGCACTACCTCACTCTTCCTCGAATGTCATCCACTACGCATATGTATGCACACTTTCTATCACCAGTACTACACAGTAAACAACCCGTCTTGGCACCATTGCCATCCCTCCGCCTCACTAAAACCACTGACAGCGGCAACACACGAGCCTCCGTACGTACCTTGCTCCCGTCAAATATCTCCGCTGTCGTTTGAAAAAATAAATAGATTACTCATTTGAGTTGGTCGTGGTTGATATTTACCCTCAGCTACACAGATACAGTCAGTCTGTACCATCGATACATAAACTGCCAAAAGCACACCCTAGAAAGCAAATATCAGGTGTAACCCTTATCCACCAGTGCACATCAATCTCCGATTGCCCATCATTTCCGAAAAAAAGGAGAACCACTTACTTGTGGCTCACCCATCCAAACAACCCCTTTCCTCACTAAAAGTAAAGTTCACACTAAGCGCCACCTTGTCGTCACCTCACGTGGCTCCCAAAACAAATATCCAAATACAACTACTCGCGTGAAATTCGCCTCTTTTCCCTGCCAGACAACCAACCATTGCCATTGCGTACTCACCATCCCCAATTCCTCCTACAATTCCTACCGCCCGTTCGAAACTCCTAAAAGAATATTCTATTCCCATATATTCATACTTGTCCTAGCACATTCATTGAATCATCCTACTTCTTCTCCTTAGCTTGCGGTCCTCTAATCTTGCTACACAAATAATCATTCTCTATGGAAAAAAAGAAACTGCCCAATTACTTCATGATAAATAAATATATCCTGGCATGACATTTACATCGATACCCACTTGAAAAAAAAAATCACAACAAACTAGTACAATATTCTCAAAGCCACAAAGCACCCGCTTCTCCCTGGCTACCCGGATCACCTTTCCACACCTCCACTTACTCTAAATCGCAACCCTATCACGCAAGCTCTTCTGGGGATACAACATTCGAATCTCGATCTAGAACTTCACCCTGGTTTTCAAAACTTAGTAGTTTGCACTCTACTAAACTAGGCAATATATTTATTTATGACTCTATGCAAACATAGTAAGCACTTATTATTGTCGACTGTCTATTAGCTGTAACTTAAAAATAACTATGTACGTTCCGTAAACCTAATCATGATCCATGTCACTCGTTAATTTTAGAAACCTTGTGCAACAATAACCCTAACACGAACTAACCTTAACTCGTTAACATCATCAAACCTCTAATTAATTATATGTTTTCCTCCATAGACTCTTCCACTACTTTTAGAAACCCTCCAAATGCATATGCACTCTTCTTCTCCTTTTGCCCCTCCACCTTCACCGTTTTCACACTAATCACCCACCCCCACCATCTTCCCATCCACCTCCATCGCCCACAAACACGCCTTCTCCCCCACTGCCAAACAGATATCATCCGCATCCGCCCTCTGAATATCCATAAACAGCACCCTCACTGGCCCTTTTGATAACCCATGCAACATCGTCCACAGCGGGCCCAGCACCCTCCGTCTCGTCAGTAGGCCACTCGCCGACCACCTTTGCCAATCCACCCTTGTCATATCCTTCTCAATCTTCCGTGCCTCCGATGCCTCTGGGAACCATCCCGCCAACGGCTGTGGATCAACATGTAACCCGGCCTCTAGCGACTCAGTAAGTAACCTGGGTGCCACTTTACAAAGCTTTTCGATGGTCTCCGGGACCGTGGGATTTTCGCCTAGTGGGATACCCGGTGGTGCGACGCGAGAGAGGATGGTCCCGTGGTCAAATTTGGTGGGGTGGAGAGTTTGGAGGGTGAGGCCGAGGTGAGATCTGTTTTGGAGAAGAGTGTGGTGGATGGGTGCGGAGCCGCGGAATCTGAGGTGTGGTTTCTGTTAGATTTGTGGGAAAGAAGGAGAATAAGAGGGTGGGTTGACTTGCTCTGGAAGTGTTGATGGGTGGAGATTTAGTCCGCCGTATTTTGCACGGGCGAGAAGACGGGGAGGGATGAGTTTCCCAAAGGAAACAGCAATGATGAGATTATAATCATAATCCGGCTAAATCTTGTCAGTTCCTCCTTGTTTTCTTCCTTTTCCTGCCTCCAGCATCGCAACCACTTACAGTCCACCCAGTGCTCGTCTCCCTCTCATAAACCTTCACCCCCAACTCCTCCGCAACCCCCTTCATCGGCGCTAAACCATCTCAGTCAGCAAAAACTTCATTAACTCTCATGATCACTTCCATAACAACTCACATTCCCTAATTTCCTTCAACCCCCTCCCCACCTTCTTCCCCGGCCTCACCACTCCACGCACCCCTTCCACAACCCCGCATCCTACCACCCCCCTCAACACCTCCCCCGAAAATCCATCACTCCCGAAAAATAATACCCTCAATTTCTCCTCAACCTTTTTCCTCTTCCCCTCCCCCATCTCAAACCTTACCCTTTCCAACTCCGTATCCGTTTCTGTTGTCGTCGATGACAAATATGACAACCACCGGACGCCCCGCACCCTGCAAACCAGAAACACCGGCACCAACTGTGTAGATATCCTTCTCAAAAACATGACGAAAAAAGTGACTCGACAAAAAAATTCGAAAAGTCCCAGGAGAAAGGGCAGAACAACGGTAATATATCAAATGAGCATCAGGTGATCGGGATGACTTCGGGTAAATGCATATGTATGCAACTATCGGGCCGTTTGTCATTGGCGCGCTTGTGTGGGATTTGGAAACAAACGCAATAATGGTAAGCGCGGGAATTGCCGCGATACTAAACTGCATCTAATAGGTTGGCATATGCACATAATAATAACAACCCCGTCCCTTACACGAATGCATGCACATCATCAACACCAATTAAGAATAGCATCTCATCTTAAACGATTCATTCAAAAAAAAGTCTATAAAAACAAAGCCAATCAACCGATTAGCCTCAGCATCAACAGAAGCCGGAGTCATGATAATGAAGATAACCAATAACCAAAGCCAACGTAAACGTGACCTTAAATAATAAGTCAAATAAGCATCAACCCAAACAAAAACAAAAAAGCAAAAAAAAACATATCCAGGGATATCTGAGAAGCCCTCCAAATCATAACCAAACATAGCCGCACCCTAATTGTGCTAACACACTCAAAACACAGTGCTAAGATCGCTGGGGTCGTTCATATATCAAGTGTGAAAAAAGGTCCGCATCTAGACCAAAGTCCAACAGGACTTTTCCGCTAGATACAGAGCAGGTGCCGTTCGGAGAAGCAAAAGACTAGGCAGGACTAAGAACCACCTAGTACACAAGAAAAATAGGGATCAGAGAAAGAGAAGAACGGAACCAACGAATCGAAAACGACCATACACCAGAAGCAGATAACAATATGCAACAAATAAACTGACAAGATAGGAAATAATGTCGACCGCTAAACAGGAGTCAGAGCTCACTGCGAAAGCAGAGGCCAGGGCTGGTCAGAACCCAGGCTGCAAGTGTCAAACGTATCCGAGAGACTCTATTTCTCGGTGGCATGGCCCTCCTCCAGACGGGCCTGAGAACGCTTACGGCGTCTCGTCGCGTCAATGTCATCTCTCCACTTCTTGCCATAGTGAATGACAGCCATTAGACCGCAAACACTGCAGATAAGGAAACCTGCGCTGATGGTAGTGTACCAACCGACACCAATGGCCTCAACAGCAGGCAAGACAACAGCGGAACCACCAGCAGCGAAGACATAACGGAAAAGGTAGTTACCAGCAACAACCTCAGCGCTGCGAGCCTGGTTGACATCCAGGCAGTAAGTGTTGATTGAGGGGAAACAGAAAAGCTGACCAACACCCTGCAGGAACAGAGGAATGACAGCCAGGGGAATACCACCAATGTTCTTCTCAACCGACCACCCGTAAACCAGGATACAAACAGGAATGACGATACCCATGAAGGGGATGGCCGAGCGAAGACGATCCTCAGGAATACGCTCTCCGTTACGCTTCTTGATCCACTTCTTGACAGTGTGGTCAGCATAACGACCGCCCATGAAAGAACCAGTAAGGTATCCACAACCGGGAGCCAAGTAGAAGAGACCGCCCATCATAGGAGAAGTGAGATGGAAACGAGGATTCAAGACGTAACGGATGGGAGTCAAAAGGGAGTACATGTTCCAGATGATGGAAGCGGCAGCAATACCAGCGAGAAGCAGGTTGGGGTAACGGTACAACTCAAAGACACGAACAGGATTGATCATACTCCAGAGAGCCTTAGCCTTACGCATGGGAGTGTAACCAGCAAGATCGTCGATCTTCTTGTGATAGATGGTTTCAGGAATGATGAAGATTGAGCCAATCAGACCAATGGCAGCCAAGCCAGTCTGGACCCAGAAGATAACACGCCAGGAAGTGTAAGTGACAATGATACCGCCCATGAACGGGCCAAAGGCAGGGCCAATCAGGGATCCAGATAAAAACCAACCCAGAGCAGTACCACGTTCCGTGGGACGGTAGATGTCACCAATGCAAGCCGAACCGACGAGAATGAAGGCAGTGCCCTCAAAGGCGGAAGCTATACGGAAAAAGAAGAAAGCACCAAGGTTGGGAGCCAGAGCAGTACCGATGGAGCAAGCGAAGAACAGAGAAGCACAGATGAGAAGAACCTAAAACAAAGTTAGCTGAAAAGAACAATATTGGTGTGTTTATTGTACAAAGAGAGTACACTTACAGGGCGGCGACCGTAGACAGCGTTAAGAGGGCCCCAAACAGCGGGGCAGAGACCCATGGACAACATGTACATGGCGTTGGTAATGTTGATCATGGTACCAGTGGTGTTGAAAGTAGCAGCGACTTCAGGAGAAGCAGCCAAGACCGAGGTACTAGAAATGGGCGCCAGAAAAGAGCAGAAAGATAACAGGCAGACCATAATCATTTTTCGCTTGGGAGTGTACTTGTCATAGATGGAGTCCGGAATCTCAACATGACTCGTCGCCTCCTCAAGCACTACAGCCACAGCGTCGTGACCAGCAACAGACGCATGTGTCGAGTAACGGCGCAGGTCCGACTGATCGCTACACGACTCGATCGAGTTGCGGGCGGAGCCGCGGTCTGAATTGGAAACGGATCGGTTGATAGGGATGGGCTCTTCTTTTTCATGGTCGGAGTCGGTGGGGGTGGGAGTGCTGGTGATGACATCGTGGACGGTAGAAGCGGAGATGGGCCCGGCGTCTGTGCGTCTGGGGCCCGAGGGTGGAGTGGGGGCGGCGTTGGCGGACATGTTCTTTTTTAATTTTGTAGGGAAAGGCTTAGATGATAGGGAAAAGAAATAGTGTTAATGTATCAAGAGACCTGGAGGCATTGAGAAAAAAATGTTTGGAATCCGAGAGATAGAACACTGCGAGAAGGACACAGGAGTAAAGCAGGTGTTCTTGTTTTGGTTGTAGATGGTCTCGAAGATTGATAGGAGAGAACACAAAAGTAATGTCTAAGATGATGGATAGTTGATAAGATGTCAACCTGATTGTCGAAAGTGGACTAGAATCAAGTCAAGATGCGAAATGTGAATTCGGGGTGTGAAAGTCACAAATAAACAATGGAGACCAAATATAAAGATTCGGAGTAGTTGCACTTTTTAAGAGAAAATTTATGCTTGAGTTATGGGAAGAAGGCACGCAGAGATACTCTCAGCAACCATTTATAATGTCTTGATAGGATGAGAACCAAGATTTCCGACAATGAAGAACGGAAGAACACGAGAACCAACATCCACAATCATCAGGAGACGGCCCGGTATATATGCAGATTTCGCAGATTCCGTGTAGATCTCTTATGAGTTTATTCTTTATTGACTTACTGCAGCTAGCTGTTATCTTTTTCTTCCTGGTCCTCATTTATTTAGAACTACCCACCTCCTCCATACCCACCATCTGCACACCGGCATCCGCAACAACATATCGCCCCTCCAAGGCTTACCCCGTCATGCCAAGAACGGCAAGAAAGACCCGCCCAAGCCAAGCAGGGAACGTCTGCAAAAAAGGCCCGCATTCCCTCCCGAGCGTAAGGGTATTGTTGGGGTACACCCCCTCCGAAGAAATAACCCTGGGAACTAGTAGTGATCGCCAAGAATCGTTGTGTTGCGCGGGAGGATTGTTATGGGGACACCCCTTTGTGTGATGGGGGGAATGGGGGAGAGTGGTGGGGAGTGAAGAGAACAGGAGACGGAGGAAGAAAGAGAGAGAAAGAAGAGAGTTGCTAAGTGGTGGTAATGATGATTATGATGATGATGATGGCAGGTTGGGGAGCTCGAGGTAGATATTTATGTTACATTTAACTATATAAGCAGCATCAACGGGCCGGCAGCCGTCACGGAGATATTAGTCAGAGTAGACTATCTGGACGACGGGCATATTTCAATATCATCAAGTCTGGCCGCCACAAAAGAGCAGGTAGTGGCAACCAAGTCTACGGACGAGTTAAGTTGAGCGTCGGGGCTGACGTTGAAAGGCCGCCAGCTTGAATGGGATTTTCCCATAATCCACGGCTCTCGCATCACAGGCAATATCTGATGTGTCTCGCTTGAACTGGAGCAAGGCAACGAACCAGCCAAACAGAACAAAATGGGTGAATGTGATGCGCGTATTCCGGTCCATCAGCACCTGGTGCCAAGGCAAGAGTGTAAGGGGGTTTCTTGGTCATGATTTTATATGTGTGTTTCATCTGGGGGTCAAGTGTAGGGAAATCACAGCATCAGCAAGCAAGCAAGAAGCAAGTAACGTGTTCCCGGGCATCATCTGAGAAGAACGACAACAGGTGATCTTGTTCTTGCTGTTCTTTTTTTTTCTTTCTTCTCTTGGTTTGATGAGGGCCAGGGGTTATTTAGAGTATACATATATTGGTAAAAGCGGGGGGTCTTTACTTATTGAGGAACAGAGATTGACAGGTGTTTTGGAAATGGTAATTTTCTGGTTTGACGAGAGGAGAACAAGGAGAGTCAGAGACAACAGAAGTCATCGACAGGCGGCGGCCACTTTCGGTTCTCTTGAAAATGGTAGTAAGACACGATCTCGATGCACATAGATTCATTTCGATGTTGTTTTCTCTCTACTCACAAGCATCTGTCTTATTTTGTTTGCGCTAAAGGGCCAAGACGGACTCCTGAGCCCTGACATGTCTGGGCTATTATTGGCAAGGAGACAGGCTTCGTTCAATCTTTCAAATAATATAATGAATAACTAGATGATATATAGACAAACAGCCTATAGCAAACCAGACCTATTGATGCGACGGATAGATCAAATCGTGCTTGAAAAGGAGACAAGAGAAAACAACGCCCCCCCCCCCCTCTCCATCTCTGTCTATCAATACTCCTGTCGTTAATGTGCGGTTAAATGAAATTAACCCATATAAAATCAACCCTAATGCATAATGTTATCGTAACAAGGCATTTCGATGGAACATTGTCATTTTTCTCAATGATGAGGATGGTAAACACCTTGGTTATGGTAAATCCTGCTCTCGGCATTATTTTTTTGTGTCGGCTACAAAAAAGTAAAAAAAAAAGAAACCAGTTACAGGCTATCCGGGTGTCTGCAATGTGTGCAGTAGTGTAAAACACCAACAACCAAAATACCATAACATAAATGACGCGAAGACGGGGCCTGACAGACGCTAGTGGCCGGCTATATATATGTATGTACATTTACCACACATACACACATGCACTTTGACCGTAGGCTTCAGTGGAGCATGGTGTTTACGGAGCCACTTTGCATGCAAGCACGATTCTTGGCAATGGCAAAAGGGAATAAATATACTGCATATCCCGAGGATTTTGATCTGTTGGGGTTTGTTTGAAGGGGTGGATGGATAGGATACAGGATAGAATAATGGTGATGTGTGGGACGGGGGACGATTATGGACAAGGAGAGAATGATTGGATGTTTTTTTTATGCGTGTGTCTCTTCTTTTTGTGGTTGACAGGTTTTATATTACAGACGTAGAGATAAGGAAGAGAGATTGATAGAAGAACTTTGTTAGATTTTTCTGTGAAGGATGGAAGATTACTTGAAGTCGAAAGCGGAGACCCAAACAGGGTCCCTCCCCTCTACTACAAAAAAAGGACCCCAAATTGATTCCAAATCGGCCATCCGACCATGAAATCTTGCCACTTACATACCCTTTTTTTTTTTTTTTTTTTTTTTTTTAGATGTATATCGCCCAATTGCCGGCCAGCCGGCCGGAAATCCCCTCACACTCTCGCCATTACCTGTTGTCTAACCGGAACACAGAAAGGCACTAATAATAATCAGAGTGCAATAACACTCTGTTTTAGTATTTCACAGTGGCAAACTGTGTGTTTGTATATGTGTGTGTCTCATTTGGGATAAATATATTTACAAAATGGGGTCATGTCATTTGAAGTCATTACATGTACTTGACGTATATTTACATCACATCTATATATATTTAGATGTATCATGATTATACGATCAACCAGTTTACGGCCCAAATGGCCTCAAACGCCTGCTCATATCTCGGCCGTTTATCTCTGTGTGTCCTCAGTACCACTTGGGTTCACTCGCACAAAGATATCTAAACATGCACACACACTTTCTCATTTTTCTTGGCAAAGATGATCATATGTAACTAATCAACCCCATCATCAATAGGGCCTCGGCTTTTGCTTTCCCCGGCCACTCAACGTCTCCATTTTGACCACTGCCACCCCGAGTCTCAAACCTCTCCTACTCTCCCTATCCAACCTCCTGGCCACAACATTGCTGTGGCACCAACCGACTCTAATGCCGTCATTACCTCCATCATCACTGTCGTGCCCACGGAGTAACGTCCGAACTAAATAAATATATACATAACTTTGAGTATCATAATATTATTTTTCTTTCTTTTTTGTTTTTCTTTTTCTATAACCACGCATCATGCAGCTGCGAATGAGCAAATGATGATAAACAGATTAGTCGAATCGCGATTGGCAGGTGGATGCATGGGGTAATTTTACTGGGCTTGGCATAACATATGGATTGAGTCTTGGCAGACGGGAGGTTCTGAGGTTTTGTTTATTTGTATGTGAGACCCAGTGTGCAGTGTGTACAGTAATTATTTTTTTTTCTTCTCTTTTTATTTGTGTACGTGAGGAGACAGAGGCTCTGCGGGTGGGTTATGATGGAGTGAATAGTGGTGGTGATATCAGCTCTCTAAGGAATAGACTGTTATAAGGAGATAAGGGAGAAAAGATGGTTGTGCCGACAAAAAATACCCTATAAGAGTTTCAACCGCAGCCAAACCAGTATCAACGTTATAGTTGATATGATTTTCCCCCACAAAAAAAAGATAAGCCAATAGTTCGTCATATCTCAATATTTCAAGCCTATTTTTGACAATTCTAGTCAAGGAACTCACCGTTCAAACGGCAAATCAATGCATCATCATTACGACAACTCATCGTGATGGCCCAAGATGATCAACACAGCCTTCTGTGGCATATTATCCCAAGAATTTGTCTTGTGCCAAGATGAGACATGTCAAGCTCCCTCGCATGTCTTAGTTTCTGTGATCATTATCTATAGACAACACGATTTTTTTGGTTTATTGTTATGGTGTGGATGTTGTCTGGTGTTGGCTATAGACACATCTGAAGCCATCTTTTCGATCTTGTCTTGTCCCAAAATATCCCGTCTTCATTTTGGGGATTTTAGTGGCTCTTTTGAGTGAAATCTCCCATTAAGAAAACTTAATCTAAGACTAATCATCAAGGAACAAAAAAAAGCAAAAAGAGAAAAGACATTACTCATTGATAATCCATTTCTGCCTTGTACACAACCCCTCATCTCAAATGAGACAAGATGACGATAACCCGCATCATCGCAATCCGCAAGAACCCCCCGACCTGATTTAACCATTGTTCTCTTGCTTCTATTCTGAATTGCATACATATGGTCATACCAAACGCCAAACATATATCCTTACATTTTATATATGCAAGATATATGCTCGTACACTTGTAATCTTATCCACACTCCCCTCGGTTAGTCTTGCTTCTCCGTATCCTCCCGGTGAGATTGAGGCCCTCCGATCTCTCATTGTCCATTTCGTGACCGCGCAGGCCACTGAGATTACTATATACATACGAATCTCATTGTCTATATAGACATCCATCCACCTACCTGCCTATCTGAATAGTTATATCTGACTGTTAACCCATCTGGGCATGAATGGGACAATGGGACCGTAGAGTATCGGGACAGGCAAATATTTAGTAAACACCTAGATGTACAGAAGTTTATAGTTTAGGCGTGGGTGGATTGTGAATTTTTTTTCTTCTCTCTCTCTATCGCAATTGCGACGTTGGCTGGTCGTGCGGAGTGCGGCGAAACGAGGCGGTCTATGCGGGGACCCTGCATACATATTGGCAGTTATGAAGACGATGTCTTTTTGTGAGTGAACGATGCTTTATCCTGTGTTTTTTTTGTTAAGTAGACAGAATGGATGGAAACTAGTGGACGGGGATGCGTGATGCCAAGAAAAGGCAATGTTTCTATGTATCTAGACACCGTGTTTGCATAGTTATATTGATTGTTTCGTTTGCTCATGTCATTTTCGGCTTGTTTGGTGTGTGGTGTTTAAGCCGTGACATCGCCAACACCGCTACCATCTCGTTGCATCTTCCTCTACTGAACCATGACATAAACATATATCTATGTATCTACACACATATACACATCCTCATTATGTGCAAATACTTAGATACGCATTATGTGTATAATCCACCTACAGCCCAGCCCATTTGGCCACAAATCTGTCACGGAATTTGAATATCCTGCTCCTTAGTTCCAACCGCGGAGCCCGAGAATTCCCGGCCCGTAGGGATTCTGCACGGCTGTTGATTTTTCATGCCCAGCGGCACTTGGGGAGTGCCAAGAGACCGTGGGCTGCGCGGTGTTGCTGGGGTGGTAGTGGGATTTTTTTTTGATATGAAGATGGAGGTGGGGATTGGGAAAGATAAGACTAAGCAACAACAAAAAAAAATAGACATCATATCTTCATAGTTTATAAAAGAACAGGTGAACCTATATGTCTTATGTTTAATACATCTCAGTCTCTGCTATTTACATCACCACTTCACCATCATCATTAAACGCAGCTATATACTTTACAACACAAAAAACCTACCAACAAATTACTACACCACTGCCAAGAAAAATCCCAAATCTTGATCCTCGGCAGATCACATATCAATCCACACCCCTCCCCTTCCCTTCCTTTAGCCAAGCAAGCACGCCAAGGTGCCAAGAGGTTGTACCTCTGCGGCTCTGCCAGGGTGGGGGTGGAGGGTGGGGTTGGACTATAAGGTTACAATATCGAGCCTGGCTAACCAACTAAGTATCTAGAGAGTTAACCAACTATTGTCTACACATAGAAGGACAGAAAAATAGCTGAGTTGACTAAGTAGGTAAATAAGTAACCAGCCAGCCAATCACAAGATAAGAACACTTATGTCTACATCGACTATATAATGTATATAAATATGTAAATATTTTACAGATAGAATGTTCACATGTATCTCATACACAGCCCGGTGAGGTTGGGATGTTGTTGGAAGGCGTGCGAGACAATACACTCAGCGGTTTAATTCCTAGTGGTGGAGGGGCTTAATAGTGGGTAGTGTCGCTGTTATATGGAAAGGTTGTTATTTCATAATATGCGTATAGGTGGAGATGGCTACTGGTGTGTCAATCGTGAAGAGATTGATCATGGCATACATGTATATACGTATTTACATCTATGTGGATACATGTACGGTATGCCCAATCTGCAATGAGAGCAACGAGCGAGAGAGGATTTCCTAAAATAACACATCTATTTTCCTAGATTCCCACTACAGTCATATGTGTGCTTACCCGTTGTTGACGACGCAGACACCTAAGTCGTAAATTTTATTTTGTTTCCTTCTTCCTTTCCTTGTCCAATGCGGAGAGCTGTACAACCACAGCCTATGTAATCACTTCTTTTTTAGATAATAATCGTCTCTAATATACACCCATCGTATCCATCATCAAAATATCGGCATCATCTGTTTATATATATACATTTCCTGATGCTTCCTTATATTTTATCTCCATGTATTTCCACCGTCGTCATTGTCGTGGTCGTGGCCAACCATCCAATGTCACACATACACACACAAACGCCTTTCCATCTCCCAAATTGTAACGCTCATCATGAACTTTCTCCTTCCTGCCATCCCAAAGTCCCAACCCGTCGGCCCCCTCTTACCCCTATCTTACTATAAAAAAGAGAAATCCACGCGACATTCAATCATGAACTTCTGGGAAATAAACAGTTGTGTTGCTGCACGCTCTAATTCTGACATATTACCCAACAGCTTGGCTCTATCCAACGTACATATATGTAATCATATACTTTAGAAGAAGAAAAAATGACCCGGCCCTTTTGTATACATGCAAAGGTTCTAGACTAGAACTATGTCGATCCATGTCATCGAACCTTAACCACTTACACAACCAATATTCCCATCCCCCACCTACTACTACCAATAAAAGGGCCGCAAAGGTATATATGTAGGCGGCATAGTTCTATATGCCAAGAGTTTTCCACTTCGGGAGAAGTCGGAAGGACGATTGGTTGGTGGCGAGGGCAAGAAGATGGAAGCTCACCAGTGTTGCTGGATTCCTTCTATGTACTATAAGAAGCAAAAACTCAAAAGATTGTATACTGGAGAGAAGCGGGGGAAGAAGACTGGATAATCTATAGGTGTGTGGACGGTGGGGCTCTACGGATAGGATCTGGTGAAGAAAAAGAAAGCTTATACAAACATGCATTTAAGCTTCTTTTCAGCATGAGCCATTTATCCAACCTTTCAAATCGTATATTCATATGTAAGCTCTCAATGCAATCAACGACAAGCCGTAGCGGTGCATTAGAGTATACTCTCGTTCTTGTCATCTCACCCCGCTTACGACATTATCGTATATATATAGTCTCGCGCTCATTTTCCCATTACAGATAAAGTGTGTATATATGCCTCATCGACAACACCGACACTAATATGTACATACCTATCTAGCGGTGACGCACAAACGATCCGAGGCCCGTCGGCGGGGGGGGGGGGGGGGGTTTGTACACTTTTCTTATTCTCTCTTGTCTGTGTTTTGCGCGTCCGTCAATCATATCCCCGTGACATCTGGAATCTATCAATATATTTACCGGGTTTTTTTTTTTAAAAAAAAAAAGAATACGGGGAGGTTAAATACTACTATACCTTTTGGAGCT
>JABFIG010000309.1:0-18200 GCA_017139545.1 Ambrosiella cleistominuta | reverse complement strand
CCCCCCCTCCCCCCTGACACCCCCCACCCCCACCCTCATCCTCTCCCACCCCACCCCCGCTGAGTGCTCCCACATCTACTCCCTCACTTCCCGCGACTGGGGCTCCGCCCTCCCTACCCCTGAACACTACATCCAACGCGAACGTTTCCTCACTCACCTCCCCCTTGCCCAACGCGGCTCCGCCCGCCAATGGATCCTCACCACCCCGGCGCCCCCTGGCGTCCGGGCCATACTGACCTCCTGCGACACTCTGCGGCGCCGCGGGCTCGTTGCGGGAAAGGATGGGGCAGTCGAGGAGGTTGAGGTGCAGGCGATTGGTGCGGTGTACACAGATGAGAAGTACCGGGGCAAAGGGTACGCGCGGCGGTTGATGGAGTTGTTGCAGGCGGAGTTTGAGCAGCCAAGTAGCCGGTTGGGGCATAGGACGCCGGGATTCTCAGTGTTGTATTCAGATATTGGGAAGATGTATTATGCTAAGATGGGATGGAAGCCGCATGAGAGTCGGCATGTCGATATCGTGCCGTCAAAGGATGGATTGCCGACGGTGGAGAATCTGTCGTTGCCGGAGGTCAAGGCGGGGCTGTTGCGGATGCACGATTTGGCAGAATTGTGCGTTATTGATGAGGTGATTATTCGGAGGACGTTGGCAAAGGCTCGGATACCGGCGGTGGCGTTGATACCAGATTACGACACCATGCTGTGGCATCACCTCCGTGAGGATTTCATGACCACAAACATCCTCTCAAAATCACCGTCAATCCGCGGAGCCATTGCTGGGCCTCCGGGCCGCCGTGTCTGGGCCGTCTGGGTCCGCAGCTACTATTCCGGTGGCACTGATCCTTCTGGAAACACTATGCACATTCTCCGACTGGCGTTTGAAAACCCCGAAGAGACTGAGAAAGAAGAGTTAGCGGCGGGACTGCGGAGTATCTTTGACTTGGCCGTCAGAGAGGCGGCGGAATGGGTGACGTCTTCGGTGCAGATGTGGAACCCACCCAAAGAAGTCATCGAAGCCTTACAAAGAGCCGGTATTCAGTTCTCGGCAGTCGAGAGAGAGCAGTCGAGTATCCCGAGTGTCATGATGCATGGGAGCTATGAAGACAAAGAGCCAGCCATGTGGGCAGCTAACGAGAAATTCGGCTGGTATTGAAGATGGAAAGCCTGGCAAGCAAGTCCACATACGATAGCGCAAATATATGATATTCATGAGCTATAATTACGAAACAGTTTAATTAGGATCGGTTAATTTCTTTCTATAGATAGATGGATATCATTGGTCATTATGATGGGTACCTAGTCATTTAGTTGTAGTATGGAAAATCGGTCTGAAAGGAATGGCAGACCCAGCATGACGACCACAGATGCGAACCGTCTTGGCACTTCATCTGCCAACGGGTCCCGGCCATTTCTATTAATCAACATTGCGTATATCTTTTTTTTCTTTCTACCTCTTATATGGTATATTCCCTAATAATAGAGTCTTCCTGTTTTCAACTTAACCCGTGACACGTATATGCAAGAAACAACTTCTCAGTTCAACTCGTCAAACCCCGTTCCCCAGCTCTGCTTAGTGGCCGTGGCCATCATCCTGTGGCGCTTCCGGATCCAGCTTGATCAGTGTGTCGATACGCATGATGCTAATGCAGGCCTCGACGGCTGACTTGAACTGGCGGATCTTAGAGACATTGGGCTCAAGGACACCAGCCTTGAAGGAATCAACGACCTTGCCTTTGGCCAAGTCAAGACCATAGTTCTTATACGCCTTCTTGCGAGCAGCAGTCTTCTCATCATCCTGAGTTTCACCGTCAGGCGCCCGTTGAGAGATGGCATGTCTGGAACGGAGCTGAGCAACGAGCTCAGAGGCGTCCTTCGCGGCATTGACAGCTAGGGTCTTGGGAATAACGAGCAGAGCCTGAGCGAACTCACCAATAGCAAGCTGCTCCCGGGAGCCGACGGTACCGGCGTACTCCTCGAGGTAAATATGAAGGGCAGTCTCAACAGCACCACCGCCAGGAACAACAGCACCACTCTCTAACGCACGCTTGACAGCACACAAAGAATCATGGACAGAACGCTCCATTTCATCCAGCTGGAAATCGTTGGGGCCACGCAAGATAATAGAAGCAGAGCTCTGAGCCTTGGTGCCCTTGATCAGGATGCACTCGTCATCAGAGATACGCTCCTGTACAACCTCCTCCGCAGAACCCAGGTATGAGGCCTCAAACTTCTCGTCACCGTTAAGATCAGACAGAGTGCTGAGAAGAGTGGCGCCAGTAGCCTTCGCGATACGGCGCAAATCTTCCTTCTTGCAACGGCGGACAGCCATGGCACCACGCTCGATGAACATCTTCAAGCACAGGTCATCGATACCCTTGGTGGTAAGAATGACGTTGGCACCGGACTTCAAGATCATCCCAACACGCTCCATAACCATACCGGACTCACGGGCACGGATCTGTTCTAGTTGCTGAGGGTCGTCAATGGTAATCTGGACACCAAGCTTCATGCGCTCCTTCTGGAGGTTCATATCCAAGCAGGCAATCTTGGCGTCTTGTATTCTGGTGGTCATAGCCTGAGAAGCGACAGTGCAGTTGAGAGCATAACCCTTGACGAGAATGGACTCCTTAGTACCCTGACCGTGAGCCTTCAGTATGTTGACGGCTTTGACGGGGGCCTTGACCTCATTCTTAGAGGTGGTAGTCTTGACGGCCAGCATGGCATCAACAACCATGTTAGCAAAGAAGTCACCATCGGCACCGATGATCTTGGAGGATATGGAAGTCTTGGCAATGTTGAGGAGAGGTTCACGGCCAAGAGTGTCGACTTTGACGGAGATGTTTTCGTTCATGTACTTGACGGCCTCTCGGATGGCCAGGCGGTAGCCAGTGATGATGGTGGTGGGGTGTATCCGGTTCTTCATGAGCTCGTTGGCACGGCGCAGAAGCTCGGCCGCAATCAGGACAACGGAGGTGGTACCATCACCAACCTCCTTATCTTGCTGGTGGGCGAGGTCGACAAGAATCTTGCCAGCAGGGTGCTCAACATCGAGGAGAGAAAGAATAGTGGCGCCGTCGTTGGTAACAGTAACATCCTAAACCAAAGGGAGTTTTCATGTTAGAATGTTCCCATGCATTGATATCTCCATATATGATTGTGTGTTGGCAAGACATATATGTGATTGTGGGGTATCGCGGGGTTGTTTGGGTTGTAGCGCCAGAACAGCGATAGGGGCTGGGATCAGAATTTCAAACATACACCAATGTCGTCTACCATCATCTTGTCCAGGCCGCTCGGGCCGAAAGAGCTTTTCACTACATTGGCGATCGCTTGAGTGGCGGCAACTATGCATCATCATGACCTGTCAGTATTGGGGTATCATGGAGGGGCACATAGCCTGTGTGCCACTGTGTGATTGCTCACCATTCTGGTCGCGAATGTCGCTGCCAGAAATCTTCTGGCCACCCAGAAACAGGGTGCCGTTCCCGGACTGCTCGAAAAGGGAGCCCATGATGATTACAAGTTGATGTGTGGAAAGGACCGAAAAATAAAGACAAAAAAGGGAAAGGTACTAAATTAACAAGGCTGAGGAAACTAGAAAAAAAAATCGTGATGTCAAGGTTAACGAACACATTCAGAATCTAGGTTTGGAGCAAAGATATTACTTCTGTCAGCTTCTTTTGGCGTAACGCAGGCTCCTTCCTTTTTTCCTAGGTGCCAGGTAGTTGTGAAATACCGGTTTTTGCTTGGTAACTAACTATTAGCTTCCCCTTATGAAAAGCGGGTAGTGGCAGAGGAACAATACATTCAGTTCACTACTTAGAGCAACAAGAATGCTATCCGTTAAGCTCCTGTCCACTCAGGGGACTCACCCACCAATCAATTCACTAGAGTAACATGCTCTATATCTGTCTTCCTTCGAAGCTCGTCTCTCAGGTTGTGTCCACCTTCTGGTGTCACCTTTTTTTGAATATTTTTGTTCAACTCATGGCGGGGAATGTGTTTGGCCCGTGCACATTGACATCGTCCTGGCCTAGCAAGTTGCTGCAAGATTCCCCGCCAATTGTAACCCGATAAGGTCTGCGATAAGAACGCTTGTCACTAAAGTCAATTACCCCTCCAACCCTCTATATGGCGCCTCACTATGTGCCACATGTAGTCGGCTATCACTACCGGACTTGCTTCAGCGTCTGTATTGGAAACTCTAGCTTCCTACGGTGTTTTTCTAGTCCCTGACTCTTCTATTGGAACCCAATATGGAAGGAATATCTCCTATCAACTAATGAGGGGCAAGTTTGCTTATTTCACAGGCTAAGGAATATCTCAGGAAGAGCGTTCGACCCATGGTTGTCCAGCCTATTGAACCGCAAACCTTTGTCTTCCTCGTCTGGTGCTAAATAAAATTCGAACTTCTAATCCCCATCATCGTTGCCGTTGCATTTAATACTGGGTCCCTTTGCACCTTTAATTGATTTTTTAGCTGGGCTTGTTGTTTTCTGGGTTAAAAAGAACCGTGCCCTTCATCTAATCCTCTTTTTATCTTGTGTGACTTATCTCACCACCACGCCCAATCCATTTTGTTATCACATTCTGCCCAATATGGCCGACCCGACTCCCACTACTGCCTCTCCCACCATCGATACGCCTGCTGAGGGTCCCTCCAAAAGCGCCTTGAAAAAGGCCGAGAAGGAGGCCCGGCTTGCTGCCCAGAAGGCTGAAAAGGCCACCAAAAAGAAGAACCAGCTCGTTGTCCCCGTTTCCAAGAAGACCGACGATGTCATTGGTATCACCGTGAAGAAGAGCGAGAACTTCCCCCAATGGTATCAAGAGGTTGTCCTCAAGGCTGAGATGATCGAGTACTACACTGAGATCTCCGGCTTCTTCATTCTGCGTCCCGCTTCCATGTTCATCTGGAATACTATCCGCAAGTGGTTCCAGGAGCGCATTGAGGCCATGGGTGTTGAAGAAACCTCTTTCCCCATGTTCTTGTCGCAGAAGTCCTTTGAGCGTGAAAAGGACCACGTCGAGGGTTTCGCTCCCGAGCTGGCTTGGGTCACCAAGGCGTAAGTTGAGCAGTACATAGTGGTTGCATATACACGCAATCAGAGACACTAACGCTATATTTACTATGTAGTGGTGATAAGGACCTTGAAGTTCCCGTCGCTGTCCGCCCCACTTCTGAGGCCGTCATGTACCCCTACTACGCCAAGTGGATCCGCTCTCACCGTGATCTTCCTTTCCGCTTGAACCAGTGGAACTCTGTTGTTCGTTGGGAAGCTAAACAGACAACTCCTTTCCTCCGGGCCCGTGAATTCATGTGGCAGGAGGGTCACACTGCTCATCTGACCGAGGAGCTTGCGGGCAAGGAGGTCCTCGAAATCCTGGAGTTGTACGCTGGTGTCTATGAGCAGCTTCTGGCTGTTCCTGTCGTCCGCGGGCGTAAGACTGAGAATGAAAAGTTTGCTGGTGGTTACTATACTACCACCGTCGAGGGTTATATCCCGTCCAATGGCCGTGGTATTCAGGGTGCCACTTCTCACTGCTTGGGTCAGAATTTCTCCAAGATGTTTGATATTACTGTCGAGGACCCTGCCAACAAGGGTTCTCACCTTCACGTGTGGCAGAACTCTTGGGGATTGTCCACCCGTGTCATCGGTGTCATGGTCATGATTCACGGTGACGACAAGGGTCTCGTCTTGCCCCCCCGTATCGCTCGCACCCAAGTTATTCTTATTCCCGTCGGTATCAACAAGAACACCACCTCTGAGCAACGTAAGAAGCACGAGGAGGACCTCGATGCCATGGACTCCACTCTTAAGAAGGCCGGTATTCGCACCGAGTCTGACTGGCGTGAGGGTTACACTCCCGCCTGGAAGTTCAATGACTGGGAGCTCAAGGGTGTTCCTCTCCGTCTCGAGTTCGGCCCCAAGGACGCCGCTGCCAGCCAGGTCTCCTACGCCCGCCGTGACACTAGTGAGAAGGGCACCATCGCCATCGCCGACCTCGCTACCAAGGTTCCCGAACTTCTAGAGACCATCCAGTCTGACATGTACACCAAGGCGGAGAAATCCTTCCGCGAACACCGCATCCAGATCACCGAGTGGGAGAAGGTTATCCCCGCTCTTGATGACCGCAATGTTGTCCTTATCCCCTTCTGCCATGACGGCAAGTGCGAGGACCGCATCAAGGAGCTGACCACTGGTAAGCCCGTTTCCGAGAATGGCGAGCCCCCCAAGCCCACCATGGGTATGAAGTCTCTGTGTATTCCCTTTGAGCAGCCCGAGAGTATCATCAAGGGTGAGACTGAGTGCTTGAACCCCGAGTGCAAGAACAAGGCTCAATCTTGGGTCATGTTCGGTCGCTCTTACTAAGAGGTGGATTGGTTGTTCCGGTGCTTGTTAGAGGAATTCTGGAGTTTATTTTTGGGTAAGAATTTGTCAAATTATTTGATTAGTTAGCGCTGTGGACTTGGTAGGTGTCGGGTTGGGATGAGCATGTGACAAAAAAAGTAAATTGAATTGTACAACATAAATGAATTGATGATACCTATCTATTAACCAATTCTCAATTCCCGACATTTGTGACGACCTAAACTTATGATCTTAGCAACATTGATTCACTCCATTCATAAACCATAGTTACTTTTCCGGAACCTTCAGTACTGTTGCGGGGAATAGTCTATTCAAATTTATAATGCAAGAACACATCCTGTATAGTAATATCACGCAATGAAAAACAGACTCCATCCTATTATAACGTCCGTTTCCCGAAGCGATCTGGGAGAAAACAAAGGAGGAAAATATGATGTCGGTATTTGTACATGGTAAGAGTGTAGACGATGTCGAAGATAACAGCGAAGATAATCGAGAGATCTAAGGTAGAATCGTCGAGGAAACGAAAACGGGATGGATAGTAATCAGATAGTAGGTGACGCAGCGCAAAAAAAATTGGCACCGCCCAGGACAAATGATGCTAGCAGAGGGTGTAAACTGAAAGAAAAGAAAAAGGGACAAAATGGCGTATTTTAGACCTTTTTTTTGCGTTTGGTTTGTGTTGGTATAGATGGGATTATTGCTTCTTCTTTTCATTTAACCAATGACCAGCTTGCCCTCCTCGGGGAACTCGTAGGGAGGAATCTCCAGGTTGAGAGGGGCGGGTCCTCGTCTGATACGACCGGAGATATCGTAGTGGGAACCGTGGCAAGGGCAGAACCAACCACCGAAGTCACCGGCCTCACCAATAGGAACGCAACCCAGGTGGGTGCAAACACCTAGAATTTAGGGTCAGTAAACATCATACGGGTTATTATTGTCGAAGCCGAGTTGTGACCGGGGATTTCCCGGACATGGATATAGGCTTAGTGGCCGAACTAAGGTTGACCAAAGATACGGTGAGGTACAGCAAGTGACGAATTGTTGGCGAATAGAATAGTCGTAAGAAGCAATTGATACAGTCGTATCGTTATCTGAAATCATATTCGTTTCCGTTCGTCCGGTGGATCGCATTCGGCTTCAATAGTAATCGGTGTTGAAGTCAATCCGGCCAAAGCACACCTCCATCGACCACGACAGGATGATTATTCTTACCCAGCATGATCAGCCATTCGGGCTGCTTGACACGATCGGAGTCGTTCTGGGGGTCACGGAGGGACTGGATGTTGACCTTGTTGGCCTCCTCAATCTCGCCAGCAGTACGGTGGCGGATGAGGATGGGCTTACCACGCCATTTGATGATGACCTAGATGCGCACAATGGAGTTAGATGGGGACATCTAAAAACGCCAACTGGTTATTGAATTGACAGAAACTTACGTTCTTGCCCTCAGGGATAGAATTCAGGTCAACCTCAACCTTGGCCATGGCCAGAACGTCAGCGGAAGCGGACATGTTGACCAGGAACTCTGCAGATACGGGTTAGTCGGGATCCTGATAATCAGGTAAAAATGCGCCCGCAGCTGGCCGCATGACAAACGGTGAACGACGGCGAATATCAAACGATCCATGAGCCATTGGCTCCCCAAATCAACACCACCAGTATCGTCCACCATCAATTGGTCTATCGGCAGGCTCAGTAACAGGAAAGCTCACCCTGAACAGTCGATTTGGCACCAGCAGCGGAGACAGCACCCATGGCACCGACCATGAAGTAACCAACCAGTTTGTTGGCGCTCTCGGGGCTCTTGCTCATGTATTTTTTAAAGTTAGGGATTTTATAAGTCTGTGGGTCGCCTTTGAAGGGGGCGGTGTAGGAGGACGAAGGGGCGGCGGCACCACCGTCACGGACGGCAGTGGAGGAGATGGCCCGGATGGCGGGAACAGTTTTGGGCCAGGCCCGGATGGCCATGCGAGAGGCGGACAGGGAAGCCATTGTGAAGTTGTGTGAATTAAAAACAAAAATGGAAACAATGAAAGAGAAAAATATAAGCGGCCAGAACGGTTCAAGTTGAATATCGAGCAACGAAGTCGAGTAGTCGAATTGTAAGAGTGGAGATGTTTCGCGGTAGGAGGCCGAAAACTCGCGGAGAGAAAGGGATTCAGATGGAAAGGAAGGCTGAGGTCTTTTTTTTCTCCGTTAACTGCTGAAATTCAGCAAGTTGCTGTAATTAGATGAATCTTTTTCGGACAACTACCAACAGCTACAGTGGCACTCGGGCCCCCAAATTCCCTCAATTGATTGTCCAAAACTGACAAAGCACCTAAAAACTGTGGATGCCTCAGGCCATAGAGCAAAGCCATTAGCTCGTCCACCATTTAAGTCGCTACAAAAAAATCATTGACTCCTTGATCCCTAGACTCAGATTGTGAATTAGTGGTATCTGATTGGCTGGGCCCTGCTGGGCCCTAATATGCTGGTGACCCGGCCGAACCCGACCCATTTTACTTGAAGTTGGCTGGTATTGACGCAACATCCTAGTACTAAAGGAAGCTGACAAGTCGAGTCACGTGTGGAGTCAATCAGATTGGTTTTGATTTCATCAAGTTCCTTGCGAACTATCGTCAATCCTGGATTTTTCTGTATTACTACATCTACACATTGCCCTATAATCTGGGTTTAACCCTAAATTCCCATGTTAACTTGGTCCCAGATTGACGATCAGTGAAGTTGGCGTAATGCAACAAGCACATTACGCATCATATCGATGTCGCATTGAATCTCTTCACAGATCATATCTTGCATCGAGTCGCTCATATCTAAGAACCTCTCAACCAATTCACCATCAACAAAGCTAACTGGCTCTTTCTCAGTATCCAGTTCGTGACGGAACGCACGGAAATCATTGTAACTGAAGTTTCCAAGAGTTTGGACATGTGGAACTATTGCCGTTTGTAATCTGATTAGGAGGTCTCTATATTCAGAATTGAGTAGACCAAAGAGATAGACACCGCCCTCTGCCTAAGTCAAAGTTAGAATCTTATTTATAGACCGATACAAGGGTTTATGTAGCAGGGTCAACTTACAGTCGTCATGATGGCTTGACCAGTCAGTAAACTGCCGGGACCAGATTCTAGATCAAGTGACCGGATAGTGTTGACTTGTTGTCCAATGTTGACAGCACTAATATAGTCAACACTGAGAGCTGACTTGTCATCATCGGTATCTGCCTTCTCCTGCTTTTCAGTGTCTAGTACAATCAAGTTACCCTCAGAATCAGCCTGTAACCAAGTGTATGAAGCAACTCGGGCAAGAGCAGTCGGCCAAAGAGGGAAACGGTGTTGGCCAATAAGCTTGAGACGATTGATACCAACTTGGCTCATGTCCAGCCGGAAGAACGTGGCAGATTTCATGACGTCAGCAATACCAATGATATCCTCGTGGACGTCCATTGCAGACGGAGACAGCAGAGAGCCATGGGAAGCCACCTTTTGCAGGTGTCCTTTGTTGGCCAATGATTCTGTGTATCTCAAAACCCTCACTCCGTTGGATATGGCAACAAAAATAAGATTATCTTGAACCTTGACTGCCGACACAGTTGATGGCGTCTTATAGGTCGACAAACTGAAGATCTGGTCATTTTCGTTGACACCGAGGACCATTACAACCCCAACGGGACCAGCTCTATCCACAAATGATGACGATGCACCAAGAACAATCCTCTCAACTGGTTTACCCTCAGGATCATCGAATTTCAGGATGGCTAAGCTCTCCGGGATCACTGCGGCACCCTGAAGAGTCAACTTGTATGGATTTCCAACTGGCTCAAAGAGGATCTCGTCAACCATTTGAAGAGTAGACTCGACAATCTCCTCGTTCTTAACAATTTCGCGGGATATATTTACCGTGACAAACATTCTGTGAGTTTCCACATAAGCAAGACGTCGTACCGTCTTTTTCATCGGCAATGTCTTGACATGTGTTCTGCGTTGACGGTCAATATTGCCGATCCACAGCTCACCCCTTCTTGTAATAGCCACAGAATCTGGGAATGCGTCCGTATCAAATGGTACCACATGGCTTGCCATCTCCAGCTGAGTTGCTGAGAAAATCAATGACCGTGACCTGTGGTCACTGTAGATCAACGTTGACAGATCGCTCGTCACCAATACAGTGTTGGTCTCGCCATCACTCTGCGGCAGTACGTGGAGATGACCTGCTTCAACGCCAATTACAACAGTTACCATGTCTGATGTACTCAATGTTGTTGGTTGGACTGTGAAGGTATACACCGTGCCATCATCCAGCGCCAGTACCATAGTAGGTGGGCTTTCAGACTTAGGGTGAATCTGAACAAATTCCATATCTCGTGGAACACTGGTGCTATCTTCTGTGAACGGCCATGGGATAGAACCCACGGTCTCCAAAGTCGCAAAATCCACAAATTCTATAGTCCTGGCCGCCCAGAGACAAAGTACACCAATGTTATCCCATCCTCCACCAACCTTCGGAGCAGCCATGCAGGTAATCTGATCCGGAAGATTTTGGGAACCTGAGAACTGACGAGACCGTGCAAGCAGTTCATTTTGTAGATCAATGGAGAACAGCGAGGTTCCATCAACCACTATCATCACATAACGACCACTGGCATCGGCCTGAGTGATTTCCGAACTTTGCGGGGCTCGCCAAGTTTTTGGATCTTTCGACCCGTCCTTTATCCTCAGTGTGACAGCATACGGTGTTACCTGGAGAACCGTGTCGGGTGATGGTTCACACAAGAGCAAAGACGAACTATCTAGCGCCATCAGAGTAGAGTCTTCAACTTGCTTGATGGAACCATCAATTCCAACCTCTAAGAGTTGAGTCTCATTTTGCAAGCTCAAGGCAAGCAGATTGGCTTTCTCAGAATCGGCGGTCTTGAGACTAAACAGCCCTTGCACTCTGCTTATATCCTCCAACACACCAGCCACCTCTAGACCAACACCACTCCGAATCGAACGCAAAGAACCATCCCCCCAGATACCAGAGCCTGTCACTATGCGTGCTTGTCCGGAAGCAAAATCAGAATGCCCACCAGCACCTGGCCTTCGATTTCCAAGATCCATGATCGAAAAGTCTAGGATTGGTGCATTGTTGGCAAAGGATGAAGGGGGATGGAGTACTTCCACTTGGTAGTTTTCATGATCAAGCCGCAGGAGCTGGCAATCGGCAAAGCCTGAGCCGAGATACAGGATCCTCGGTGCCAGATAACTCAATGTAGATGCTCTTGACACTTGTGTAGGAATTTTCTGACACTGGATCTCGACGACAACAGTGCCATCCGTAATTAGCTCCAAGATGTGAAGATATCCAAAGTCATCTCCAAGGACATAGGTTCGGGTATCAATCATGGCCCATGCCGTAAAGATGGTAGCTTCGGGTAGATAACTTGACAAGATTTCAAAGCCAAGACTATCAATATACTCGATGTTTCTCTCGCCAATAGCAAGGATACCACCCAGATACACTTTGCTTCCACCAGATGTGCCTCGGCGAACATGGTAGCGGTTGTTTTCATCTGATTCACTGGGGACTGGGATCAGGATGTTGGTGTGGAAATCCCGGAAAGAGTGCGTAAACTCCCGGAATGGCCGATCAAAAGATGATATTTGCATATGCTTTTCATCTTTGGTGACTTGGTATACCACAAGCTCCGCATTCTCTTGGTCAATATTGGGTTGGTACAAAATGGCCAGTCGTGGACCAGCAATGGAAGGGAGAAAACAGGCAGATTTAACAAAGAGTTCAGCAAGACGCTCCTGTCCCAGCTCTCTCAATATTTCTCCCGTCCTGCGTCCTCTAGGACGATCATCTATACGATATATAGAGACAACACCCTCCCATAGGAACATGGCCAAAAACTTCCCCGTGAAGTCAACATATGTCCGGTTGGAACTTTCATTCAAGCGCAATGTTTCTGATGGTGTCGCAACCATAGCAGACATTGGCGCAATCTCTTTTTTTTCGTCATTCCAACACAGTGTGACATGATTTTGAGTCTCTGTGGTGACAAATAGAATATCACGATTTAAGTCTTTTAGCCGGAGTTTAGTGAGTGCGGAGACAGTGCCATTGAGAGTTCGCGCCTGCTTCAGTGTAACACTATCTCCGGAGATTCTCCAAATCTCGATTCGCGATAGAGTCCTAGTGGGTGTATTAGAACATTGAATTGAAAAATAAAAGATTAAATATAATCAACGACGATTTCTCAAACATACGCGATCACCAGATCATCTTGTGTATCTGATGAGAACCGGGCAGTCAAGGAGTGGGTGACTTTTGTGGGATGATGAATTGGCGCAAAGTAAGCCATGAGCGCAGCCAAGTATCAAGTGGATAGAATGGATGGTACAGGAACAAGCAAGATTTGAATGTATAAAGTTGTGATTGAAAGATTATATCATCGAGAATTGATAATCGATGAGCCGAGTAACCACGTAATGCACCGGTTGATAATTTAAGGTTGAGGTTCGATGACGTTTATTAATGAGAGAAACGATGCAATTAACCATGTTTGGGGTTGTAATTACTTCGGAGATGCGCTTATCTTATCAGCTAAATGCGGGGCCCTGGTCCTTGGTCAACCTCGATTTAGAAGTTGTAATTGCCGTTTATAGTAAAATTGTTACGATACTATCACAGGTAGGTACGGAATGGAATTATGGAAATGCCAAAAATGGATTGCACAAATTTTGGGGATTGCTCGTAGTCTTCATGTTTTCAACTCTACAAAATCATTACATCGCTAAAATGTCTGTGATCAGTACAGTACCCAGCTCTTTTTCATCTCACACCAATCCATTCCTTCATCAAGAGGATGTGACTAGAAGCGTGCAAGGTACGGCCGATCTTCTAACCTATGATGCTCTCATATATGCTCGCCAACACGGCATTTTTGAGCCATTGAGTGTTAGCATCAAAGCCATAATAATTGCAATCGAAGCCCAAGGTTTGTACTTGCCAGATGCTGAAGATGATGACCACCTGATCCCATTCGACATACTCTGCGAGCCTCAGATCATCGACGATTATCCGCTGAATGGATATGCGGAACATGTGATTTTGGGCGACTTCACTCCGCTCGGAATTGACTTTTATGGTGACAATTATTTCACCACGATTGAAAAAGGCATCAAGGTACCGGTGCCGACATTGCGTTTGAATCATGATCTGGACTTTTCCTCATACTTAGCTATCAGGTTTTGGTACAAAGCTGTCGGAACTGAGCCTACAATATTGCCAGAAGAACCCCTCGATGATGAGAATGATGAAGGGATGGAGTTTCCAACACAAAGCTTCTTGGCATTGGAACTATTAGAAGGTGAAGCTGAGTTCGAGTCCTGTGACGACCTAGAAGATGGCTACCAGAATGCAGAAAAAATGCTGGCAGAATTCGATGAGGGAGATATTTCTTTCGATACAAGCCCGCAGAATTTTCGCAGTCGAGTAAGCTCCAAGATACCACAAGGCTTAGTTGGATGGATGTCTAACAAGTTCAGGTCCGCCTTATCACTCCGCCTCTTAGCCCTGTGCTGGCATCCACTGAGCTGTTCATACCGTGGGAATCAGCAGCCAGAGTTGACACGCCCGACTCCGATATATCTTCTTTACTTGAGAAAGACCTTGCCGTTGCAGAAGAAGTAGTTCGCCAGATGGAATCCCCGGGTGTACATGACGATGACCTAATACAACGGGCCATTGAGGTATCACCCGCTCTTTCTATACCTTCACCGCCCCGCTCGAATCTGACAGTCTTACATGTTGAACCTCCTTTGATGCAAATGAACCCGAGAAAACCTTATAAAGATGAAACTCTTGTCATCGATCTTACTAGTGACGATATGGTTATGTTGCAGGTGAAGACCAGCAATGAGGTTGATTCCAAAGAGGATGAGACGGTTATCTTGGACAAGGAACTTCAGGGAACATTTGGTCCCAAATCCAAAATTTTCGATAAAAAGATAGTAAATGAACGGCTGAGTCACTTCATAACACCACTCAGAGTCGAGGTCCCGAACATCAACTTCACCCGCCCTGAAAGGCCATGGTTGTGTTCTATTGTGAACGTATCCACCTGCCTGTTCCAATTGATGGCTATTTTTCCGCACGCTTTTGATGATTTACAACAAAGATGTCATACGGAAAAGTATGGGCGACGGCTGAAGTGGAAGCCATTGATGATTGACCCTATCAGGTCAATACATGAGGTCATGTCTATCAATCCGCAAGTTCTGAGGGATATTGATGCATGGATGACGCAAGATAATCATTATCTATTTCAGGCCACAGAGAGATATGCTTGTTTTAACCCCCAGATTGACGAAGATTGTGTCGCTGAACGTTTAAGCCACAAAATACCGCAGAAGGCTGTTCGGACAGTGTTGTGGCAGGAGTCATCACGAATACGGCCACAGCCGAAAATGATCACTCCGAAAATTCTGGATGGTACCAGTCACCATTTTGTTCTTCCTACTTCAAATACATCATCGACAGCTCAACAAGCCACTCACCCTCAATTCCAACAGGCCACGGCGTTTTTGACTCCGCCAAAATCACCTGTCTATATTCGTCAGTCAATAGAGGTTGAAGACGAGACGCCTCTCCAAAAACGGCAAGGGGATCTTCTGTCAGATATCATCAGATTTAAGAAACCAAGAAATACTAGAGGTCCAGGGCAGTCTAGCTTTCTTACATGTCAACCTGGGGAAAATCAGGCAGGACAGCATCTAAGCAATTTCATAGCTATGATGGGAGGTCCAATGACGGCAAGGGCACCAAAGGAGAGTAAATTCTTTTCCGACGGTTCCCGCACTTCGGTAAATACCCTCCAACCAAGCTTCTATGTTTTACTGCACATGCTAACTGGGAAATTCTAGTTACGACACCTTGGTGTTTCTCGTCAATGCTAAAACTTCGACGATCCTCGGTAGAATTATTTCAGTACCTCTATCATATTCATTCCATCATTCTTTAGGGCTTACCTTACTCAAACTGCCGGTCTCAATGAACACTCATCGCCCCATGCTTCTTCTGTGGATTGCTCATGTTCAGCTTCAGCGTTATCATCGTAACTCGAAGCACTGCCAATCCTCCAGATCTTGATGCCTGACCTTCCAACTCCCTTGGTAACGCGAGTATATCCGCTATTCCTTTCTGCTACTTCGCCATCATCAATCATCTGCCATTCTCCGCCGCAAGTGGCTACAACGGAACCGCTACTATGCATCACAACACTACCTACCGCACAGTCATGGGCCTGCCATCCCCAGGAGCGTTCCACAACTCCTTCTTTTTGTGCAACGTCCTCCCAAACAGAGACTCCACCTTGCTGGTCGGCTGCCCAGACTTCAAATCCACCTCGGTTGTTTTGATAAACGTCACACTCCACTTTCTGACTGGTGTGATCTCTAGGCCTAGGGAGATAGTTGAGTGGTCGGCCAGTACCTCTAATGTCGTATACCAACAAGCCACCCGCTTGTCGTTCATTGATGATGAGGTATCTGCCGCAGGGACTCCACTTGACTTGCATGATTCCAGATCCACCAGCTTCAGTGTTATTTATACCGAATTCATTCTGTGCTACGCCTTTGATACACCAGGTGCCAGTAGCATGGTTACTTCTTGTCAAGTCATACATGCTGACCCAGCGTGTCCACGTACCTGCAGCCAAAAGAGAACAGCTCGAGATACTATTGTCAGTGGATATGTCCAAAGCTGAGACCATACCCTTCATGCCGACTCCACCTCCTTTGGAGATGTGACGTCGTGAAGGGATGGTGTGAATAGTCATTAGGGGCCCTGAAGAACCAGTCCGTGAAACATCAAAATAATCAAGGCGGTTCATGGTCCCAACAAGAAAGTGGGTTCCGGGATACGTCCATAGAGCTGACATTGGCTGCAAATAGGCCTCGGTTTCTCTACGGATCAACTTGTATGAGGCAAGAGGGGGGTACGGGACAGATGAGGCGGGAGGGAATGCATGATAAATGTGGATTGGGGAGTCTTTGGTGGCCACGAGGACGAGCTGGGTGGAGGGGTCATCAAGGGAAAAATAGGAAGCTGGTTCCAGGATGTTGGTTGGAGAGGGTAGTGAGATGGTACTATGTGTTTCTAGAGGAGATGGATTGCTCGACGAGAGCAAGTCAGCCGGGACAACGTGGGCTGAGATTGTGTTGGAAGACGATGACAAGATAAGGGTTGTACCATCCGCTGTCCACCGGATCGTCTTGAAGAATATATCTGGATTTGTGTGCAGTGTTCCATTTGATGGTGCTTCTAAGCTAGAGGCTATGGATGACTCTATAGAGCAAGAGGAAGATGAAGAGGGGCGGGACGATGAAGATGCCTCTGCAGACTGGGCCCAAGAATCAATGACAGCATGTGGCGCATTCGGACAGCAATCGCGCCAATATGTTGATGCGGTTAGCGAAATAGGCGTAGTTTGTTGTGTCATTTGTGAGATGTCGCTCGAGAAAACTTTTTCTGGATCAGAATAGATATAATATAAAGAAAATGAGAATTGATGAACGCAGTAAACAAGAATTATTTTGCAAAAAGGGAAAATAAAATTTGGGTTTGTCTATAGTAACCCTAAAGTTTGGTGTACCCCTTGCTAATATTAAGCAGCAAGATATTTTGCATGCAAAATCATACATTAACAATAAAAAGCAAAAAGAACAAGTAAAAGAACACAATTGGTCGTCATAAATGGTAATGACCAAGTCATAAGTATTGGAACTAGAAATAATTCAGGCAAGTTCCAGAGTACAGAACTAGATATTAAAATTAACGGTCTTGTTTGCCATTCAACAGCAGCAGCATGTACATCCACAAGAAACGATATAACATGCAAGAGTAAACAGAAAATGGTTAGGAAATTAATGGGCAAGATTGTTGGAGCACTGTGAGGTCTACCTGCCTGCAAGTGGACTAATTTTTCATCATTCATATGTTGCAAGACAAAAATAAAAATAAAAATAAAAAGTTACAAAATGCGCACGTCTGTAGAACAACAGGTCTACTGGCCCAATTGACATTGACAATTATCGCATGCCAAGCGGCCACTATATTGCCCTCCCCCACTTAGACCTCTTCCTCATCCTCCTCATCTTTATCTACATACTGCTTGAACAGCACCTTCTCAGCCAATGCCAGGCACCTCCGCACCGGCAACCCCACCACGTTATCTACGCTCCCACTCACCCTATCCACCAACATCATCCCGCCCATACCCTGAATTGCATAACCTCCAGCCTTATCGACTCCTTCCCCCGTCTTCACATACGCCTCGATAACATCATCCGGTAATCCATCACTCTCCGACGCAAACCACACCCTCGTCTCCTCCGTATGTGTCTCCATCTCATACCCCGGCGCCCGTGCATCCTCCCTCGGCGCCATAACAGCAACCGCCGTCAGCACAGAATGATACTCGGTATCCCGCAGCAACTTGAGCATGCGAATGTGATCCTGGGCACTCCGCGGCTTCTCGATGATGCGGCCGTCCCGCGAGACAATGATGGTGTCGGCAGCAATGAGGAGCGTGGGGTCAGCTAGCGAAGGGTCCTTGGTACCTTCTTGGATAATGGTTCCATAGACATCAAGGGCCTTTTGGCGGGCGGTGGCTGCGACGTATTCGTGGGCGGTGTAGGTGCGCTTGTCGATGTTTTCGGGCTTTGTGGAGGGGCGGATCTCGGGATTGATGCCGAGCTAGAGGCAGAAAGTGTTAGTGGGGTTGTAGAGTAGAAATGAAAGATGAGGGTTATGAAGAGAGGAGGGAGGGAGGGAGGGAGG
>JABFIG010000308.1:0-18387 GCA_017139545.1 Ambrosiella cleistominuta | reverse complement strand
CCCCCCCCATTTTTTTTGTTTTATCCCGATTCTGGTCTGACAGGAATGCCTTCCAGTTCGCGGATACTTGCGGGGTTGGGGCCCATGATGGCGGGACCGGCTCCTCGCGTTGGTTTACTGGCAAGCGGCATGAGAAGATGGCTAGCAACGCATTCGGCGGCACCGCCCAATTTTTATGTTTTTAATAGTCGGGCAAAGTATCTACAGAAGGAGAGGGCAGCGGAGAATGTGAAGAGTAGTCGGGAGACGGATTATCTGAAGGATGAGGTTGCGCGGAGGCTATGCGAGCGACTATTGGTAGGTTGGAATTGTTTGTTGGGGTTCTGTGGATTATTTTCTAACTAATGGGTAAAGGATATCAAACGAGATTTTCCAAGGGTTTTGGACTTTGGGGCGAATTCGTGTAATCTTGCCCGGGTCCTTATCCGTGAGAATCCGGATCCGCTAATGGAGACGTCACCGCCCATCGCCAGGCGGATCGGCCACTTGGTGGCTGTTGAGTCATCCCCAGGTCTCCTCTATCGTGATGGATCGGACAACAAGATGGGTGATCTCACGATTGAAAGAAAAGTCATCAATGATGATGCTCCATTACCATTTGAAGCTGAGTCATTTGATATGGTCCTCAGTTCTCTCAGTATGCACTGGATCAATGACCTTCCGGGAGCCCTAGGCCAGATCAACGCAGTGCTGAAAAAGGATTGTCCATTTATTGGAGCCATGCTCGGTGGAGACACATTATTCGAATTGAGAACCTCACTGCAATTAGCAGAGCAGGAAAGAAGAGGAGGCATCTCGCCGCACGTATCTCCTCTGGCTGATGTCCGAGACGTGGGAAACCTCCTCCAGAGAACAGGCTTCAAGATGTTAACGGTAGACGTAGAGGATATTATTGTAGACTATCCCGACATGTTTGCCCTCATGGGTGATTTGAAAGCCATGGGTGAAGGCAACGCCGTAAAAAGCCGGGAAATGGGCCCCATTGGCCGCGATATCCTCATTGCCGGAGATGCCATCTACAAAGCTCTCCATGGAAACGAAGACGGCAGCATCCCCGCAACATTCCGGATTATCTACATGATTGGGTGGAAAGAGGGGGAAAATCAACCTAAACCAGCAAAGCGCGGCAGCGGACATATGAGTCTCATTGACGCGCTCAAAATCAAAGAATAAGGAACCAGCCCAGAGTCGAAAACAGTTACTAGCACCCTCATTATGTACCAGCACATGTACCACAATCAACAAATTTACAACCCCAGACATAAAAAAACTATTCGTAACATCTCTGTTCATTATCGTATAAGCCAACAATGCAATAATCCAGTAAAAACCCACGTCTTCCTAGAGGCGTTTACACCCTCCGGAAGTCAGACATACACCGCACAATGCATCCCTGCCCCGCGACATCTACCACTTTCTCATGCCAAGAAAGCAATACGCTCATCGCGGCCGTCACAGACTCGTTGGGACCACCTGGGCGCCCGGTAATTTGGCTGAAGCCGCCGGTGTTTTGGGCCGCGAGACGAGAAGGGGCACGAGTGGAGGAGGAACCGGATTCCATACCCTTGTAGCTGTTTGTGGGGAAATGAAAGTTAGTATCTGGTTGCAATGGGAAAATTAGACAGTTTTTGTAGATGTTGTAGGCTTACAGATACTTGGTGAGGACATCGAGGAGCTCACTGCCGCCAGGAGAACTGTAGATGGAGGAAAGGATGGGGGTCATGTCGCTAGCCTTGATAGACTGCAAGACCTCGAGGATCGTCTGAAGATGGGTATCCTATTTCCCATTAGTTTCCGCCGCCCCATACACCGGCGAATAGAGTCACTCATTCTCTTCTTACCTTGGCGGCATCCTGCCCATTGTAAACCGGTATCTCCAGGCACCCACGGAGCGCACCCTCGGCATCACCACCTCTCAAGAGCTGGCGCACTTGTTGCGCCAAAGCACGCACTTCATTTTCCGAAATCTCAGGCTGCGGGGGGTGCAGAGTCGCGGTGTTAAAGTTGTAGGGTGAGTCCTCCTCAAGAGCGTCAATGTTGATTGTGCGCCAGGCATCCGTGAATGAGTCGGCGGTTACCTGCTGGATGATGGACATAGTGGTGGGAAGCTCCTGAGGAGATGCTAGCTGTTTATATGGGTGGTGGGAGACGAGGCTGGTATCCTTGGTAGTGAAGATTTAGGAAGATAGGTCGCGATGGGGCTAATTAGGTGGTAGGCCGTCTGGCGTTGATTTTCGGTGCAGAAACGTTGGTAGGAGAGCTCTGTCGAGTGCTCTGGAGCTGTCGCATGGCCGGAGCCTTGCGGGGCTTAGTTTATGTCAGTGACGTTACGAGATAGCATGGACAACTGGTGGCAGCTGATATGTGTTGTACCCTAACCCTTTAAAACCAACATTATCTTTACTTACATGAATAGATTCGATCAACAAGATGATTCCTAAAAAGTAATGTTTGTGATTAGAAAACATATATGCATTGTCACACATCGTTGCATCATATAAACCTTAAACATCGATAAATGGTATTAAAGTTCACTAACATTCCAGGATTCTGTTGTTTGCCAGCATCGTCAGGTCGTTATACCTTCTACATGTCAAGATGAAGGCTCTATTCTTCTACATAAACGCACTTTTCAACCCCTAAAATATTTATTGACGGGCCTCAGAGGATAATTGATAATCACGAGAAGATACTATGTTTGTCGTTATGTAGACATAATGAACTATTGAAAGAATTGCGACTCTGTGGGATAGATGTGATGGGTGCTTGCTGGGAAAGATCCGACAGTATACAAGATGAGGGATTGGATCTGGATGAGGGAAGGATGGGAATTTGGTAATGATGTGTTGGCTAGTGTGAAGATTAGAGGGGTTTGAATATGAAGATGAGGGGTAGGCGATGGATGCTGCGTCCAGCTGGTGATGCAGGCGCATTGGGGAGTTACATGCAGAGTGTCATGACGGGTCCTACTGTGAGGTGAGTTGACGATGGATTGTGGCACGAGGCTCTTGTAGCTTAGCTCGATAGTGGCCGAGATGTGGCAGGAGTTATGTGAGATGTGATATCTTAACATTCTGCTGGCTGATGATCGGCCAATGCAGTCAAATGGCGTGAGTTCTTCAACGCTCATTGGTTCATAATTCCCCTCTGCTTCTCCAACTTCTCGCTACCACCTGTCGACTTGTCTTTTCTGGCATCTTCCCGTACCCACTTGTAACCCAACCACATGGCCCTCGTCTCTCAATCTGTACCAACAGGTATCGTGCAGTTTTTTCCCTTCCACGTTGTCATTGGGCGGATGGGGAGGGTAGGATTGGGAGGTCTCAGATACCACTGCGCGGTTGCGTAAATGATCAGAAGGAGAAATGGGCGTGTGATAGTGATGAGTGTGTGTGAAAATGAAGTGGCCTAATAGGGCAATGTTCTGTCGATGGATGTGATATAGTGGTGTGTTATAGTGGGTGGTTTGGTGATTAGTATCTTTCCGTAGTGGCCGAGTGGGGGACTGACAGTGCATGCTACGTCTATAAACTACTGAGTGGTATTTTGATCCATAGTGTCGTGGGGTAATGCGAGTGATACATAGGTCCATATAATAGCAGATGATATGCTTAATGCCAACCCAACTACAACAGAAATCTACAGACCTGATAACCTCAGTTTTTATATAGAGTAACACTATACGTCACATATGGGAACCTATTGACCTGAAGTGATACCTCCATGTTCAAGTGTCTACATATGAAAGTGGGGGGACCTTTATCCAGTTTTCCTCTTTTGTCGACTTGCATGTCTATAGTTCATGCACTGCAATAGTATGATATCACTCTACAATCTTGATATTTTGTATGCTACTCCATTGTACAATAGACCTCAACTCTTCATGTCATATCTTCTTGTATGCAACAATGTCCCTCTTGCAAACTTCCATGTAGTTCAATCTGATGTCGTACAACAACCAATTGTCGCACAACCCTAATACGCCTTCATTGTCCATAACCCGTCTAACCCTACATCTCCAACCCAATCTCCACTTACAGGCTCCACTCTCCATGTTACCTTCCATCCCGTCTCCTCGGAGGTGGCACACAAACCCCTTCTCCGTCTTGACCCCCGGCCTCGGGCATCCCCAAAAAGCAGAACTGCACCCCACGGCCCCCCCCGAGCCTGGACCACGTCCGTTCACTGTATGTGTATATATAAATGGAGTTTCTCATCCCGTGCGCCACTGTATTTTTATTTATTCATATTTACTTATTTATATTCCGGCCGAACAATTGTCAGACAAGGCGGATGGGTTTCCCGGGTCGGAGGAGTGGATATATATTTCGCCGAGCTGGATCTACCCTGGTTAGTAATCTTGACCTTATTTAGAGACTGATTACTGGATGGCTGGGTGAAGGGGCAGGGAACTATACAAGCCGCATCGAATTACTGGGTCAGAAAGGGTTCGAGTCGATGTGTTGGTTTTTTGACTTGATTATTTATTAAACAAGCCCTTTTTTGTTTAAACACTCAAAGTAACTGATACCATATCGCTATTCTTTGGGATCTTCTATCGCTAGACTTTAGAAGAATGTAAAACATGCAATTATATATGGCCATCAGAAGTGTCTTCCCGTTTGCGTCGCATCAATCGATTTAAAATGGTTAAAGGCCCTCCTTTACCGAAAAACTATCTGTATGGCAACTTCCACGGAGCTCCATACTAACCCCATCGGGCTTTGTTTCCTGGCATAGGGCCGGCAGGCTAGTATGGCCTTGCACTTGGACAAACAATAACAGCACTATTAAGAAACCTACAGTTGGTCCGTTGAAGGGAGTAAATTGACTAGATGGATCTGGTGGCGATTATGGTTTAGGGAAGCAGGGAAGAGGCTGGAAAGTCTTGTAGCGAAGTGGCAGTGAATAGCTGGTGGTAGTGGTTCGGGAATTGGAGACAATAGCGAGACGTGATAGTGACAGATTGACAGGATTCGTATCTGCTAGTGGTGATTCTTGTGCAGGGTCTCTCTATTGATTGTTGTTGATGGCAGGGAGATTATTGGTCCTGAGGTCCAACTTAGATGTTTACGCATTTATTTACTGGCTTGTATGGCTTGTATAGCATTGTCCGGGCCAGGACCTTATGTACATATTTACTGCTAGCGAAATTCTGCAGCGCGGGATGTCCGCCACATTCGTTATCAAGACGGGCGAGTTCAGGGCTTTATGCAACAGACCTAAGTCATCATCAACAAGCTTCAAAAGACATGGAACCGCGATTAGCGGCAATAGCATCCGAATTAAAATATATATAATTCAGAGACTTTGATTTTGCCCGTGATTTTCCTGCCATGTTCTCATGATTCCCATGGGAATAAAGGAGTTGCCCGTTGATTGACAACATTCATACCATACCCATGGCTTCTTCCTATGAGACTCCTTGGTGATTGACATGAGCGACTGCGAAACACATGATACATACTTTATCGCTCCACAAAACTACAGACTATGTAAAATTCTTGTTGGCCGTAGTGAGCCAGGGACAAAGTCTTGGGCCTCCCGGGCGATTTTCCCAGGACAAAGGAAGGATTTCCGGAACATGGGATATCGTTCCTGTAATAAAGGCCATGGCCTAATTGGGACAGAAGCTACTCGATTGAGGAGTCGGACACGATGGAGCCTGCGAGAGATACGGCTGTCGCCGATGCGGACTTGTCTCTTGACTTTCTGGGATTAAGTGGGAAGCATACCACAAGGGTATCGAACTCGGACGTAGACAAAACGCTGTTTCGTTAACCGGAATGGCATATATAGCCAAACATGGGGGCAGCTGATAGGGGGACTGCGGATTCGATATTCAGAGAGGCCAGAATGAGGTCCAAATACAGAACAGTGTCGTGATAATCATGATGGCGAACCACGCTTTTAGACTCTACTAAATCAGGACCTACCGAGACCTAGCATCAAACCCCCTCCTAGATACCAGGTCTCTCCACTATAAAAACTCACAGAATCTGCACTATCGACTCCTGTTTATATATTCATATCGCATATAACACAAGTTCCTATCCCATAATTACCTCAGCACTTCCTAGATGCCCCGGGTCTCAATTTGCCACCGTTATTCTTCGAGCTTCCATCATCCATATTTGCCCGCGATATTGCCTTTCTTATGTGTATACTCGACACCTACCCACACCCCACGCGCCGACCAAGACACACGGACCACCATCCGGCTGTCCGGTTGCGTTTCCGAATAACGGTTACATGTCCCTGATCCTTCTCTCCCAGAGAAGAAAAAAGGAAGACCCAATCGAAGGGGTCGGGACTGGAATGGGATGACGAGGGTTAGGAAAGCACAGGCGCGCAAGGTCGGCGGTGTTTTGTTACATTTATGATTCGTGGACACCGGCAAGGGTTTAGTGAGTGTACACACCCCGCTTTCACATGTTGGACTCTGGTAAAAGTTGACGATGTGTCAAAAAGGACATTGCTTCGATTCGTTCTGCTAAGTATTTATCGCCAACGTGAAATGAGAGTACGATATTGGTCAATTTTTTATTCAAGGGCACCGGTGACATGGGGGGGGGGGGGGGTCCATCGACAGCTGGATGTAACGGGGTCCCCGGGGCCGGGTGTACATGGTACTTCTGACCTCGGGCGAGTTTTTGTGGCTAATTGGCATTATTATATATGCTTTATTCGAGAGTATTCAGACGTAAAGCTTATATGAGAGAGCACAATTCGTGGGGGTTCAGAGGTGAAGAAATGCTGGATTTGATATTGTAGCAGCGCACTTGCGCAGTGGCAGTTGCAGTTGCAGACGCCAAGACAGCCTCAATTTTGGGTCAAGGAGAAATGAAGATGAAAGACTTCAGGGGGAAATTCCGTGGATTTACATTGCGGGAGCAAAACTTGAAATGCAGTGGATGTTACCTTCTTGATATGCCGAAATGGTCTGGATCGGAAGATCAGACAGGGAGTTGCACCCACTCATCACCTCTATCGGTATCGATAAATTAATGCCCTGCTTTTCTTCATACCGAATATCAAAGCATTGCTACACTGAATTAACATGTAATTCCCACACAAGTAGATAAACATGTAGATAAATTTGGCACTCTGATGGCATCCTACCCGACTTACAGCCATAGCAAACACCCCACGACTCGGTAATGCTTGATAAGCAGCCATCCCAACTTTCCCCAAGCCGCAGAGCCACATCACCGGGCCAGTAATCAGACACCTACCGGTCCAAACACCCGGTCATCACATGGGGATAGGATCACTCCTGCAACAAATAAAATATGGGGATGCAAAGTGACCATGTTGCTGGAACTGATTGATACGACCGTTTGTAAATCCAGTGATCATACGGCACAGGTAAAACCTGGGAGTACCAACGGCATAGGCCAAATTATATATGTTGTTTTGCCAGAGGACTTAGGGAAAGGTGAAGTGAGGCGGGGAAGATTGGAACTCCAATACACCCATTTGTGAATGTTGATACAGAGTTTGGATAGACGGGATGTTGAAGCGTGTGATGATTTGGCGATTCTGCATTAAGCGTATCAAGGGTTCCGTGAAGTTTCATTGCTGGGGATGGATAGGTGACCGCCGAAGTAACGCCATTAGACCCCCGAGTCAATATGCATCATGTAGGGACCGATACTATGGCTGCCGGAGGTCGGAATTCAGAAGCCGGACTCTATAGGCAAATGATGCTATGTTTGCGCAAGCAACTGACGTTACTGACTCGAAGGCCGCGTGGGTAATGGCAAAGATCATATGCTCAAATGTAGAGAGAAAGTGCTACAAAACCCTTGTTACAAAGGAGCAATAGCCATGCATTAGATGGAAAATAGTAAAAGACAAGAATTCGCCTGTGGCTTTGACACCCAAATGGGACTGATTTAGTTTTTTTTTCAATATGGAAATGCGACGAACATTGTGCACCATCTTTGTGATATATCAAGAACCAAGAACACAAACAGGAAGACCTCCAATGATCGGCTAGTGTTTAATGGACTTCACCAAACAGTCTGATTCTCGCTAAACTCCAGAGTTCAAAGCCAGTGGCGAGTGTAAGAATTTTTTGAGACGATGCGTTTGGGTCCCCTCCCCATATTCAATGATTTGTTTCATGATATTTTTGTCGTTTTTCTATATACTTGGGCCCTAGTGAAGACCTCGGTAATCAACAGTATCCTAGACACTGGAAACAAAGCAGATGCCCCTGTGTCCTAGAGTGTAAGGATAAGTTACAGAAGGGACCAGGGCGTTTGGTATGCTGGGTAGGTGCGGATAGGCCACCTGTGTTGCAGAAGGGTTTATTGACTAGAAAAAAAAGTATGCTTGGCAAAGCTCTGAAAGGCCAGTATTAGCGCAACGCAATAAGAAGGCAATTATAGAAACCTGCTATATCGGACCCATGAATGGGGCACAGGACTCGAAGACTCGTGGGAGGGAAGAAAGGGGAGCGGCGCTATATTGGCGATGAGATGTCTTCCAACGGCACGAAAGCGAAGCGAACATGATGCTCATGGCACAGTTTGTTTAACTGGGGATCCAAACAACTCATTGTTTCTGTTTGATTGGCCATGACTTGGCTGGCTGAATCTCTGTCCCATGATACTTGATATCTGGACTGTCCGAAGATTGCAACTACCAATGAGGATATAGGGTGGAAGTTTTTCACTGATAAGCAGTTGCGGATTTCCCTTATGGCTTGATATTATACACTGGACCGCGAGTTGGTTTAAGCATGTGAGGGGACACGGGATACGTACGGGTGATGTCCCGGTGCAACGAATTGGGACGTACTTATAGCCACAGGTGTCTATAGAGCCACGGATGTTGCGGAGTAACAATGTTTACTATAATCGGTAGTCAATCGTTGTTGCTATGGGGGCACGCTTGGCTTAGAACATAGACAATTCTGCGATCAAATCTTGACAAGGACGTCTTACAGACGATAGTTTTTTTCCCAGCAAGTCACTCCAATGAGGCATAGTTAGTGAAATTTCAATAAAGACAGGTTGCTATGCTTAGTTGGATAATGTTAACCATCAAGGCTTTAGATCGTAAACATCGTTTTTGTTATAATAAAAATATAGCGTACCTTCCATTTTTTTTCAGTTGTTGAGGTATCACAAGTCTAAGTGGGATAATTGATCGATAAGCTTCCTTCCGCTAGAGTATAAGGGTCTATAAATGATCCAAACCCTTATGCAGGAACGACTACATCCCTTAGATTCGCTATATTCGGTTAGCGAACAACTTTGCATCACTACATTGATACCTCGATATTTTTGGTAGCTATGTTAGTGACCCCATAACCAAATTTAGACAACTCAAGTCACGTATTCGGACCTGGTTGACATATAGCTGTAAAATCATGATATAACTTCACGGTGAGCAGGCTATGCTCTAGGAGGATTTCGTGGGACCGAACTTAGGATCAGATGAACGCACAGAACTTACTGTGCTGAAATTCTCCCCTCTGATGATTGTTACCGGTGAAGGATCGCCACTTTTTTGTTTAGAGGAACCACAAATCAAGCGACACGTATGCAATGCAGAACTATCATGCAGCTTCATCATATATTTGTACCGAAGCTAAGCAAAAAAAAAAAAAATAAACCGGAATACACACTACACAAGTGTTATCCATAAATACTGTTCAATAGGCGGTGAAACAGTAGAAATCTCATGCAAGAATCCGTGTAGGTTATGTACAGGATTCCAAGGCATCTAGCCAATGGAGGATCTTGGAAGCAGCGGCAAAAGGTATCGACGGATGTATAAGGCGGAATGCCAGTCATTATGGTAAGATCGAGGCGTAATTTGTGCAGTTCAGAGATGGCGGTGATGTCCAATCAAGTGCGCTTGGGCGGTCGCGCCAAGACGGACGGGGGAATTTGGCCGGCGGTATTCTCTGTAGATAGATGCGTACAATACACTGTATATGGTTGTATACGGAACGACTACCTTGAACGGATAGGTTTAGGGTAACGCCCACCATGATACCTTTTGCCAGCGCACCGGATGCACCAATGGATGACCGTAGCATCAGTAATCTGATGGGCTAGTTCCGGCCAGACGAAAGTCCCAATATAATGTAGCAACCGGCTCAGTTTGACTCTACTAACGCGCAATGTGATGTCTTTTGCACTCAAGAATTGATAAGTATGCTGTGCTGGGAGCTTTGTTTGTGATATCACAGCTGTTCCCTTGTCTATATGAAGACCATTGGTGTGTAAAGTCCCAGCGATATAGACGTCCGTTACCTGAGATAGGATATCAATGTGACATTGCAAAAATTATTGAGTCATAAGTTACCTGAAGTTATATATATACCAGTAAACATTATGACTGAGAAGGACAGCGGGTGGCTTTACAGACTTGTTATTTGTCTTGGTAAGGGACCCGTAGCTTTGGGATGGGATCTCCTCAGATCAAGTTCCGGGGTATCATATGCCAGTGTGGAAGTGTATATCACTATATGCATAGATAAATTATGGCATATCCGTACTGGGAGTACGTGGATCATCAAGTATGATTCCGTCTTTGGTAATTGAGCAACACAATGTTCCCCAAAAGTTGAGAACAAATATAGTCCACAAACTTCAAATTTGGACCTCTTTAGTCAAAAGGCCTAGATAGTCTGATCTAAGTATATAAATCCAGAGAAATGACTGTTAAAAAGTATCATCAAGGCGAACCGTTATGTATTTCTGCAGTCAATATCTATGCTGATCAAGGCCGGATTGAGACACAACAAGTTCCTTTGACAGGTTTTCAGAATGGGTTGACGTCTCCCACATATTCTGTCGGCGATATTTTATTTATCCACTCCGATTTAAAATGCTAGTCACCTCAATTAACATCCACGAGCTCCACATTTCGATAACCATTGATGTGCGATAATGTCGTCTCGCAGACACTACATGTCCATCATGTATTTTTTTCCCCTGATATATATCAATGTGTTGTCAGCACTCGGCTATGTAAATATCAATAGAAGAATATCCCGAGCCGGACTCAGAACTAGGCTAGAGAAGTACTGCAATGTGATGCGATCCAAAGGTCTAGATTGTTCTCTAGATGTTTTGAATGATTGTATGTAAAGTTTTTTTTTTTGTGTGAATGTGTCTACTCAGTTCAGAGACCTGCAGATGTCATGTTCTATACTTGAAATGCATTATGATGACCGCACTGACAGGACAGCTCATATCTATATCATTCTAAGTAATCACCGCTTCCGTGGAAATTTTGTGGGCCAAGACGAGGTTGGCGGTATCAAATTGTTCATTTTGAGAGATGGATGGATGGCATGCAATGGCCATATCTACTTTTCTTCTGGGAGATACTGAATTTCATGCACTCATATTAGTGGGGGGATTGTTCATGTCCTCTATTTACCCCCCCTCCCCCGAAATAATATCACTATCCTGCTATATTATAGTTGGCCTAAGGTTTAATATTGCTTTAAGAAAAAAAAAAACTCCAAGCTAGCGGATTTCATTGTGACTGATTATAATGTAAGGGTCAGTCAAGGTCCTTGGCGTAGCACTAGAAGCATTATAGAACAAGATCTGGAAATTTGGCAGACTAAGGTCTGTAAAGACCCTCAAGATTACGTCTGGAAGTAACAACATGAAGAAAAAAAAAAAGAACAAGAGGCTCAGTGACACCAAAAATTCTGAATATGTCTACATCACTCACCGGAAAAACTTTGGCCGGTATATTTGCCAAAAGAGATGTTTAAATTGTCCTACATGTTATTCCCACATGTGACGAGTGACCAGCATTTCACACAAACTAAGACTTTGAATAGGAATGAGTACAAAGCTTTGGCTGGTGTGATTAGAGTATGATGGAAGCTGTCGATTTCCAACATAGTAACAACACAAACAAAGTGTATTGGATACCAGACTGGTCAAATCACGAAACTCAAGATATATCTCTGTCCATGTTCCATCGGCCCGTGTCTAGGCAGGAAACCCATCACTATATTAGACATTTGTTTCCATGAAGAGTCTGATTGGCCCTCTAGCTATCATGGTTGGCTTTGTTGTTATGCATAGCCCTCATTTTTTTTTGCCCTTTAGCAGGTTTAAATACACTGTGAGCAGCAAGACGTCCATGATCCAGAAAGTTAGGGCTTCTTCCTTTCCAAACATAAGTTTATAGCGAGATTGACTTTTTTTTTAATATTGAATTCACTGTATATGGATGTCTCAGTTTGTTTATCAAAAGTTGGCAATAATGTAGTCCACTGAACCAAAGATCTTGGTAAGCAGCTGCAAAAACCCGCAATAGAGCATTCTTTGGCTGAAACTTGCCATGTGCTGCGTACACGATGCCCGGCTACACAACACCCATAAACCCCAGCCATTGCGCATAGAAGCCAAAGAGGTTGGCGCCATCAGCAAATGAGGAATTGTAATCAATTCTCGCTACAGTTGAACGCCACCACTTTCCTGAAAGAAAGATGGCCTGTATAAATACCTGCAGCTACATTAAGATATTTTTCCAAAAGTCTCACCTCGGAGGAAATGTGTATAGTTGCTAGAGTTGACAATCGGATGCCAACGGACAGTGAAACGTTGCTGAATACCCCGAAATTCAGAGTCCTAATCAATAATGTCTCTGATTGCTTACGATGCACAATATTTCAGACTAGTATTATAGTTAAAGTAAAATAATAATAAATAATCAATTAACTATTGACTCACATGAAGAACATATAGTGACCAGATGGACTATCTCATGGTTGATCATTTACCACTATAATATGTATATTGGCTAAACAAAAAGTCAATACAGGCTATCAGGTCATAAGTTGACCCATTAGTGGTGTAGGACCTTAATTGCGAGGGTAATACATGACGACAGATGCTCCCAGCACATCGAATGGATCGTTGATCAACCGCATGTTTGTGACCGGCGTAATCGGACAGATCGACTGAAGACCAACACTACGGAAAAGCCAGCACGCGGCCAATAGGTATAGATACCTAGTGGAATATCTGGGAGCATTCAGCCATCGATCGGTTGATAAAACGGAAAAGATGTTGACCTATCACTTCAAAGTACCATTCAAACCGACACATTATGTGTGATCAGTTCCGGTCAAGACATGGACATGAGTGGGGACGTAGCAGGTGCTGCTTAGTAGGTGAGCTGATGCTGTAATGTTCTTGGTTTATGGATGCGCCATCTCGGTATTTTATCAATGTTTTGATGGTTAGAATTCCCCATTACTTCGGGTTTGCACCGGACTTGCATAAAAAAAGTTGCCCGGTATATGTCACCCTGTGCTGGCCTATGCATCTTGACCACCATTGGATTTCCTTCGGTACATTGCTGTCCATAGAACTAGAAATATGGCTTGCTAGATGGCGGGCGTGGTCTGTAAATGTTTCATATGCTGTCAATTTCAATTGAGCCTGCTGGTGATAAAATACCCGTTCTTGTCTAGAGCGGGATTCTCGGACTTATCCTACCTGACAGAACAGAGATCTTGAGGCAGGCGAGGCTTTAGTCAGTTGAGTCGCATTTGCGCCGTATCCTAGACATTTCCTTTTTGGGACTATATCAATCGAAAACAAGGTTAGGTGTGCTGAGAATATCCATTGAGCCACAGTCATTCGGTGGACGGTTGCCCGGTGTTAGGTATTGCAATATTGTAGATCACAAACTTTCTTCTTTGTGTACCAGTGCGATCAGACCTACAACTAGACATGGTATTCCCAAGATACGGCAATCAAACTTCCACAGGCATTTGCCTCGTTAGTTTTATTATTTCGTGATGTTTGGTGATAGAAAAGAAAGAGAGTTGTGAGTAGGTCCCTCCATAGATAGTGGTAGCATGAATCATATAGACTAATATGTCCATGTTACGCAGAACAAAATCTATAAATGCCCGATAAGCAGCAGAGAGAAGTATGGTTCCAATGTTTCTTGCAGATTTTTGGTATAAATAGAATATTCAGAACATTCCATGCTGAGAGCTGATCACATCCTGGATCATTATTACAGCATGTCTCTGCAAATACTGAGAGGTTGCCTTGAAAATTAAGGAAAATGTCTTGGTCTGTCGTTGTTAATTTGTTGCACAAGAACATCCATCACCCCAATTTTCACCCTGTTAGGCCACCGGGCTTTGTATTTCTGCAGGTAACCGTTGATGGTACTTTGCCAACATGGAGTTTCAATGATTTGACATGGCACTAAATGAAAAATTGGGATTTGTTTGGTGACAGAATATCAATTCTTAGTCAGCAGGGTACCAAACGATATTTGAGTACGGAAACAACTGACTTTAACTGGCGGTTTAATGGGATCTTATGTTTAATAATACGGAAAATAAAACCCGGTGAGATGAGCCTTTAGCCCGCTTGGCTTGAGTTGTGGATTGTTTGTGGTGGAATGGTTGATTATGGACCAAATATCGCCAATATATTACAGGTGAGCTAACCAACTGCATATAAATCTTGGTAGATATTTTGGGTTGACTCCAGCACTTTGTTCTGAGTTTCATTACTTGTCGAGTTACAGAGGGAACTTGGGACACTACAGAAATCTGCTACACAATGTGAACCAGTATAACTCTTGTTTTCGATGTCAGTCTGTTGATGGCAGCTGATTCTACGATTTAAAGCGATGTGCATTGATTGAATTATTCCAATGCTAGCTTTCGAGGCTGTGTGATGTTATCATGGGATTGATCAGTTTAGACATTGAGATCGAGTAATTTCTATGATCTGTATACCCAACCTCAGATTTTAAATTTCCGCTGAATAAAAGATCTAGGAACACTATAGATAAGCCAAGTGCCTAGAGTGTGCAATTCATGCAGTGTCATGTCAACAAAGAGAACCATAGGCGCAAGTACGATGTCGGTGTCTTCCGGTGCTTCGGTGTATCATGAGGCCAACGGCTGTCTCATCTATCAATCCAAAAAGAGCGTGTCTGTAACTAATCTGGACACTCCATAATAAGTCACCAGTTACAGTCGGAGGATTCAGATATGCCGTACCTGGGACCTGCATTGTCAGTGGGAGGGGTATGAGGCAGATAGAGAAAGGGGGGAGGGACCGACGCTCAGTCAGGTAGCATTTTGCCATACATCACGTCGTCATTGGTTTTTTTTCTTTTCGTGAAATGCTACTATAACACCTTGTGCTCTCTGATATAAGCACGGAAATAGCAATAAAGTGGGCAAGGTTTTCGAGTCTTTCCAAATGTTTGTAGATAGACTACTTTTCTTGGTAAGTTTGCTTGCAGCAGGGTTTTGATGGCATAAGAAATTTGATGGGGGTCTTTTCCAGCTTGATCGATATTTATTTATTCTTTTTTTTTGTGAATACAAGGCGCAGCCAGTTACAGATTAGAATATGTATTGAACAGAAAAGACTACAAAGTCTGGGAGCACCAAAATTTCGACGTGTAAAGCAGTCAATCACACCGATATGATGGCCAGATTTAGGGAAGATTGTAACATTAAAATGCAACCCACAGTTTCGATCTCGGACCCCCCCCTCTCAATCATTTTCGATCTTGGAGATTTTTTTTCTTGCTTCGGATTCGGAAAGGTTATGGGCGTATTCGGACGAGTAAACTCCCGCTGTCAAAATATTCATTTTTCTTTCTGATAGCGACATCTGCCAGATCGGAAGTCAAGCCCTGCCCGCGCCCTTTCGCCGTCCCAACTTACCAATTATCAAAGCAAAGTCTACCCAGAGTTTGGCCCGAAATTAACTCAAGCCCTGAAAAATATTTCCTCTTTGCCGGCAATGTGTTGTGTCCCCCACTCGCTCTCTTATGTACCCATGCTGTAAATTGCATGCAGCCATATCTGCACTACAACATTGGAGCCCGAGCTAACAGGGCTTTAAGTTCATAGCACCCTGGCTTTACCGTATATCAATGATTTCTCGGCCCTCTGAGATGAAATCACCTGCACTTTCACCAGATTGGGCGAGGAATGGACCTCTTTCTCTACATTTCGACATTGTAGAAAAAGAAAACGCGCGGTTGTTGTTTGCGCAAGGCAGTGTTGTATGATTCCAGATGGGATTTATCTGCGCAGCTACATATCCTCCTGATGATGTTCTTCAACCTCAACACTGGTATTATAAACCAATCATACACCAACAAACCAGTAATCATAAATCGACAAGCTAGTACCCATAATGTCGGTAACTAGCTCCGAAACCTGCAACTAGTTTACAAATGTTTGACTTCACAGCCATATAAATGGTAATTTCTCGTTCTAATCTGGGGTGATCTGAAGCCAACAGGCCGTGTAGAAAATGGTAGCTTCGACCATTGTCGGGTCTTGCCCTTCTCTTTCTCGGACAGCTTTCACTTCACTTCCCCAAATCCGGAATACCACATTATCGCACCGGGAATGACACCGTAGCTATACCTGTACACTGAGATCCTGCATAGAAACAAGGCTTGCGGGACTCCATCTATCCGATTCTTAGAGCCAATTACTACGTACTACGTAATTACATACATACTAGCATCTAAATATCATATAAATTTGATAGTTAGAAAAATTATCTCTTTTTAGAGCTACTGGACTAAAAAAAAAAACTATGGATTTGTTTGCGTTCTCGGGGCTGTCAGGTTGCATATGTTTCGGTGTAGGTCGGTGCGTTTAGACTTGTATGCATGCTCTCAGCGTCTCAGATGATGTATAAGCAGAAACAACTTTGAGACTTTCTTTGATTTTGTCGATTTCAGTGATCTGAAGTCATATTGATGGATAGTGGAGGACGTTTCCGCATGAAACCATAGCGTAGCGTGACTGTTGGGCACGTGGAACATCAGCAGCAACTGCCGAAAGACATGAAAAGTTAACTTCGGGGAAAGATGAACCGAGATAGAATCTTTAATCATGTTATACAGTCAGGTTTCGGGCTTATCTTTTTTTCTTTTTAACATTGGAAAGTACTAAAGTAGTTGATGCCAATACTTGGAATTCTTTGACAAAAGTTTGGAATTAGTACGATTTTTTTGGTAGCATTAGTGCTCACAGGCTTCCCTTGTCTTCGAGGAAAAGTTGTAAACTTAGCAACACTAAGACCGGAATTTTTCATCATCTTAACCTAGTGGAATTATAATAATGCCCTAACCCTACCAGTAAATCTATGAATATTTGGCATGAGGGAAACCATCAAGCCAATATATTAGTATGATAGCATTTGTGATACTTGAAACTAAGATATTGTACCTGCAGAAGTGTGTGACAATATGTGCCCTCCTTACTCCCTCTTATGCATGTTTATTGCCAACCTAAAGCCTACTTTCATCTGGTATTGGATATCATATCAGAGTTGACATCATACACACCTAGAAAAAATTGAGTTGAGTCTTAGGAATATAGAACAAAGCTGCTAATCGATTTTGTGGATACATTCCCAAAGCTATACGGCCTATAGTAAATGGGATGGCAGGCTTACCAATTGCAAAACCTCCAATAACTACCTACCAACCATAGTGTACCGACGAAAAGCCGGTCCCCACACACTAAATGAAGACCTCAAACAAGAAGAAACGTGAAGCATAGACATCTCAACTTTTGATCTACAGCGGCCAACTTCCCCGGAGCTCCTTTCACTCTTCCACATCTCTTCTATTCCCACTTTTCAAGCTTCCATTTGTTTATCAGTGCACCAGAAACGCCAATCACCAAACGCTATAGTCACCAAGGGCTTGGGCCCAAAGGCCTGAGCGGGAGTCCCAAAGACGCGGCTATGGCTATGGGCTGCTTAGAATCATGGTTTAGAAGATTTACTATTAGTATTATTGGAATATTTGTGCATTGAAGATATTATGAGTGACAAGAAATAAAATTGAAAATAAAAAACCTAGCAATATGTTGCATGAAAAACATTGGATTGATATATTGTCCGCTCAGTAAATTCAAACAAAACAAAATATAGCCCGATCCATTAATAAACAACTTACTGAAATCATTTTTTCCATTCGAGTTTTCCCTATCATAGACATTGCAAAAGCATAGGTACTATTTACCTAAATAGGTCACGGCGAGCTTGGCCACTATTATGAGACAACCTCAGTGCACAAAAGGCCCTATTATTTATGTAATATGTGTTACCTCGCGTCTCTTATTTGCCACCTCCGGTCTCCTTTCATATTCCCTACACAATCTCCTACTTACTACAGGGGGCAAATACTCCTACACGCACCTCATGCTGCACCATAATTAATCTGAAAATGCCAAGTAGAGCGCCAAATTCTACAAGTGAATGTCTATACCATCATTTTCTTGTGTTAAAATTTATCTTCAGTGTCAGAACGCATGTCTATGTAGATGCATGTTCAGCAATCCGGATTCAATATTGGTTATCTTGAGTTAAT